>CM051256.1:29705942-29920942 GCA_027921565.1 Artemia sinica | reverse complement strand
GGCATTAAACTTGTTCCAAACGCTTTTGTTGACGTTAGGTCCGCCACTTCCAAGCGTGAACTGTTTTTCAAGTGGCAGCTGATTCTGCTCAACGGCTGACATAATCTTTCTATACAGGTCATCACTTGTTGCTTGGCCCATAAAACTTTTGCATAAACGTCTGCTCTGGATTTCGTTTCCATATGAGGACCAATATTGAACACGCATCTGTAAATCTTTCATACCAGCGTTGTTGGTTGTCTCCTCATATTCTAGTACAAAATATGACTGAATGTCCTTCACAAGCATTTGCTTACAGTAACGATGCCGCGCATAGGTGATCAGATACGTGAGTTTCTTCGCACATAGGGACGTTCCGTCGGGGATCTTACCGGGGAAAATCGCATGGAAGGTTGCGACAATATGGTCTGAAGAGTTAGCAGACATGGAACTCTGTACCGTTTGAAGTGCCCATATTAGCTCAGCTTTATAAGCGGCATCATGCTCACAAAACATGTCTGTACCAACTAATGGTTTATCCTTGGTTGTTTTATCAACTCGAGATTGTCCGGTCAGGTGAAGCTGTAGTGGATGTAGTTTAGCAGTAACTATGGCTTTGTGTTCTGTAGATCACACATGTTTATTTAGCTGAGCAGCAACAGCTGTGCAACCAAGATTTTTCAAGCAGAGTTTGCAAGAGAACGAGAACTGGTCGTTCCCAGTCTTACACCATTTGCCAATCTTTCTACCGCTGCAATCCGTCTTAGCAAGCCATGAACTAATAAACTTGGTAGGCCCCATAATTAATTACCAAACATCACCTGCAAAATAGCATCCCGCGATTAAAAAGGCCATAAAAAGAAAAAATATGGATATGTCCGAAACTGGGCCGCATTCACACCAGCCTTTTATAGCGTTTGTTCAGCCAGGAAACGCATAAGTCACAAGAAAGAACTCCAGTCTCATTAAGCAGAGACTGCTAGCATATATACTAATTTTTGCTCATTTTGGACGGGCCCAACATGACCAAAAACAAAACATAGGCTAATAAGTCAACATAACAGCATAGCCTAGGCTGAAGTAGCTTACTAAGCCTAACACAAAGCATTGGTTAAGTTCAAACAGCTCAACAGTTGTAATTAATTAATTATCAATCTACACCGAAAGAAAGCACAGTCTACAAGCAGAGTCGAAAGCAAAGAAAAGTACATCTTGGCTTACTTAACGAGCAGTGAAAATTGCAAATCATGAGCAATGTTCTTAGTGCTCTTCAACCAAATATATAGGAATAATAGGATTTTAGCCAAAATATAGGCATTTTAAAGGAGTGCATTAAAATATAGGAATTTATAGGCGAGTCCGAACCCTGATAATATATATATATATATATATATATATATATATATATATATATATATATATATATATATATATATATATATATATATATAATATATATATATATATATATATATATATATATATATATATATATATATATATATAATATATATATATATATATATATATATATATATATAATATATATATATATATATATATATATATATATATATATATATATATATTTATATATATATATATATATATATATATTTATATATATATATATATATATATATATATATATATATATATATAATATATATATATATATATATATATATATATATATATATATATATATATATATATATATATATATATATATATATATATATATATATATATATATATATATATATATATATTTATATATATATATATATATTTATATATATATATATATATATATATATATATATATATATATATATATATATATATATATATATATATTATATATATATATATATATATGTTAGAACCCTTGGTCCCAGTTTTGTCAGATAAATGTCCCTCCCAGATTCATTTCTTTGGGCCCCTTAATTATTTTCCTTCTTTAAGTAATAAATATTAATTTTCCTATAATTTCTTTGACGCCATAATGGGTCCTCTTAACTGCGTACGTGCTTAAAAGACCACGAGGGAAAAATTGCGCAGTTAGGGAGATTGGCCAGTAAATTAATAGTCCTGGGATTGGCTGGAAAGAGTCTTTACCACCCCTAGTAACCCCACCGCGTGCTGCGGCTAGCGGGCTGAGAGGAAAAGTCCATGTTTTAGTTAGTTCATTTTATAACGCGTGACTGTGAATATAGTAAGCCTTTTCTATGTACTCTTTTTAACTTTTCAGCTTAGGTCGAAACTAAAGGGTTAATTAGAAAATCTTATCGGTAAACTTTGGCTTTAAATGTGGCCATAGACCATCCGATCACGTTAGTATAAAGGAACCGTTGGAGTAACTGCGGAAATCCCACTAATTTGGGGCCCAAGAGGGATCGTCCCCCTCCAGTAAGTGGCATAGCAACTCTTTGCGCCATTTTTGCCTTTAAAAGTGGTGACCCCGCACAGTAAACCTCCAATAAGTGGCGGCAGCGAGTTAAGGTCCTATCAGTAAATCTGATAATAAAATAATTCCGCGCTTTCGAAGAGACAGATTAATTTAGCCTAGACAGTAGCCTATTGTGGTGACATATAAAAAAATTACGCATTTGATTAATAAAATTATGAAAGTCTATAATGGGCTGTGGGCCTTGTTAGACAAAAATGAAAAAGAATAACGTGAAATTAATGAGTTGAGTCTACAGTGGGGGAATCTCCGTATTTAAAAGTATTGCAGGGTTTAAGGACAGATAAGAAAACGTTGAAAGTTGGGTTATTATTTGAGTGAATTGGCGGACTTAGAGATAATCTTCAGTGACGAAGGTTATAAGAGTATTGAGGACGGCAAATTAGGAGAATTTGTCAGTTTGAGCGCATATTGGACAAGGAAGGTGGGAGACACCTGTCCTATTGAGTAATCTGCCCAGGAGGAGATTATATTTGGAATACGAGTATCCAGGAGGGATACGTGATTTGTTTTACAGGGTAGTTCCCCTGTTTGAGTTTAGTCCAGCTAATTCACAAGTGGAATATTCGCGCGGTTTTTCTGATTATTTCTCGTCCAACCCCTGTTAATTCGTTTTTCGGAGATATAATTCACTCGCGTAAAACTGCTTGTTGTGAAAGAAGTCGTTATTCCCTAATGAAGTCTAGACATTCCGGTTATTTGAAAAATTATTGAACCTCATTACACGGAGCTGATAATTCACAATAGTAATTGCGTACCATAATTTTTGCGTGACAGTTTTTGAACTTACCAAGATTGACTAATTGAATAATATAATCAAAGAGAAGTAGACGCGGTAAAATGAGGGGGTACGAAAAAACTTAGGAAGGATATATGAAAAAACAAAACAAACTAACCCCTCAGAGGATGTGCCAAATGAAGGGGAATTGCGAATAAAAGAAAATACGGATAGAGATAGGACAGATATAGAACAAATGAATTCAGAAAAGGAATTGAAAGAAACAATGATAAATGGAATTTTGAAATAATGTCGGTCAGAGATAAGATGAACTCAAAACCGAGAAGGGCGAGTGAAGCCCATAGAAAAAGTAGGAAAATAGAAAGAAAGGCAAATATAGAGGCCTTTGAGAGAGAGCACCAAGAATATAAGGGAAAAATGCAGGCTGAGAAAGATGAAATTAGAAAGAATAGAAAACAGGACGAAAGGGCTAGAGTAGCCTATAAAGAAAGAAACAATACGGATAGAGAACGAACAGATTCAGAAAATGAATTAAGAAGAAATAATGACAGACAGAATCAAAGTAGTCCGAGTAGAAGGAGCAGTGTTAAATCGAGATCCAGCAGGAGCTCGCGAAAAAGCACCCAAATAGATATAACACAACAAATTAAATTTCTTGAAGGAAGAAAGATTAGCCAGAGAACGAGAAGACGAAAGAGATAGACAAGAAAGAGAGAAAGAAAGAATAGCTAGAGAAAAAAAGGAAGAGGCTGATAGAATAGCCAGAGAACGAAAAAAGGAGAATGATAAAATAGCTAGAGAGAAAGAAGAAAGATATCACCAAGAGTTTAAAAGAACCATGATAGGTCTAATAGAAGCCCGCTGGGGAATTCCAGAAAGGGAGGTTTTATCAGAACTAACTTCTAGGCTGTCAGATAGCCATAATAATTTGTCTAAGAATCAATTGGGAGAAAATGAAAATTATCAAACATTAAACACTTTTACGAGAAAATATAATACTTCGCTAACTACGGGGGGAGATGAACCAGCCCATAAAACAAAAGGGAAGGCTGTGCCACCCTATCGGAAAAACGAAATACTGGATACTCGGGTTCAAAATGTTGATAATCTACAAAAAGGGGATGCGGAAGTAATAAGACCACATAATATTGAAAATAAGACGCGCGAAATTGATTTTTCAGGAAAATTTGCAAATAATAGAAAACTTGAGAACACTTTTAATGAATATGAGACGCTAACAAGTACAGGACAAAATGAAACGCTGATTGTACCAGAGAATAAGGAGACAAAATTTATCGTACACGCTTTTCCTCGGAAAATTCGAGAAATTTTTGTAGAATATGAAAAACCAAATGTCGGAGTACAGTTCCCATTTGATGACGAAATAATTGTTTCTGCGGTAAGAATAAAGAAGACTAAAAGAGAGAAAAAAGATATTAAACGGAGATACAATGAAGAAATGCAGTCAAGGATGGACACTGAAGTCCAATTCAGATTTCATGACGATTTATTTAATGCTACTACAAAAGAAAAGAAAACTAAGAGAGAGAAAAGAAATATTAAACGGAGCTACAATGAAATTATTCAGTCAAAGATAGTGGACACTGGAGTCCAAATTAGATATAACGGTGATTTATTATTTTGCGCGAATGACAGAATTGAAAAAAGTAGAGACGAAAAGAGCAATGTAAAGAAGAGACAAAATTTGGAGATTCAGCCTGCAGTGGCGAAAAACAAAAAAATGTTGGATGGGCTATGCCTTGAAAACATGGATAATAAGGGGGGGAAAGAGGTCGAAGACCCATGGGGAATAAAGAAGATGGTTACAAAAGAGAGATGAATGACCTACAACGGGTTGGGGGAAAGTTGGGAGATATTGAATGTCGATTCGGATTGGAAAAACTTGGAAAGGAATCTGATATTGGTCTGATCAGCTCAAAAGAGGGTTTGTTTCTTTATGAGGGGGAGGAATCCCTTGGGGAAGATCCCCTGCGGGAAGTCGCAAAAGGTAGCCATTTTCCTCAATGCACAACTGGCGGACAAGTTGTGATCCCTTTACCGAGATCTTGCCTTTCTGATCTGGAGTCCTTGGGGATACTCTCTCCCAGTCACTTCATACTTCACCCAAGCCGTTGTCCAGCAACCTATTCATAGCTGTTATTCTTCATGGGAGTCGACAAGTATTTCCGGCAAATTGTATTCAGTGGGAGATGTATCCAAATTTCATTTTCAATTAGCATCAACGTATATTCTTCAGTTAATTATCCCAGGGGAGGGAAACCAGAAAAAAGCGATCCATGGTTTGCTCAGATTTTTACTTCATTTTCCTGAACCCTTATCGTTTTCACAGGCCTGTGTATTTTCGGCCTTAGACTATTTGAAATTATGCCAAGGGGCAATTTACTTTTTTATCGAGATTTGGGGTTGTTTCCACAGATGGAAATTAAGAGGCTAGTGCAGCCAATTTTTCACGATGGCTGGCATCATCACATGTGCCAGCAATTGATTCTCTGCTCCTCTCAAATGTAAATTCGTGAGAGCAAGAAAATTTTTGTTTTTGATTGTGCTGTGCACAATGCATTTCTACGAGTCCCGAGGACGACATCCTGAAATTATTTCCAACGGAGGAGGAAGAGAAGCTACTGAAAGATGAGGAAAACTTCATAGTACCCCATACTACTCGGCATGGCAGAAACCCTCGCACGGCAGGAGCTCTCAGGAAGAAATGAACCTAGAAGACCTGGAAGACCAGAGGAAGATAAAAAGGAAATCTAGTGTTTATTTTAATTTGATATTGTGTTTGAATTTCCAGCCAATCCAACGGGGATGTGGGCCATTTATCTTAGGAGGGAGGTGTTGGAACCCTTGGTCCCAGTTTTGTCAGATAAATGTCCCTCCCAGATTCATTTCTTTGGGCCCCTTAATTATTTTCCTTCTTTAAGTAATAAATATTAATTTTCCTATTATTTCTTTGACGCCATTTTGGGTCCTCTTAACTGCGTACGTGCTTAAAAGACCACGAGGGAAAAATTGCGTAGTTAGGGAGATTGCCCAGTAAATTAGTAGTCCTGGGATTGGCTGGAAAGAGTCTTTACCACCCCTAGTAACCCCACCGCGTGCTGCGGCTAGCGGGCTGAGAGAAAAAGTCCATTTTTTAGTTAGTTCATTTTATAACGCGTGACTGTGAATATAGTAAGCCTTTTCTATGTACTCTTTTTAACTTTTCAGCTTAGGTCGAAACTAAAGGGTTAATTAGAAAATCTTATCGGTAAACTTTGGCTTTAAATGTGGCCATAGACCATCCGATCACGTTAGTATAAAGGAACCGTTGGAGTAACCGCGGAAATCCCACTAATTTGGGGCCCAAGAGGGATCGTCCCCCTCCAGTAAGTGGCATAGCAACTCTTTGCGCCATTTTTGCCTTTAAAAGTGGTGACCCCGCACAGTAAACCTCCAATAATATATATATATATATATATATATATATATATATATATATATATATATATATATATTATATATATATATATATATATATATATATATATATATATATATATATATATATATAATATATATATATATATATATATATATATATATATATATATATATATTATATATATATATATATATATATATATATATATATATATATATATTATATATATATATATATATTATATAATTGTATACAACTACTAAAAACTCACTGCAACAACAAGCCGACAGAGGCAACACAGCTACGCAAACCCCTCCTCCATCCCAATCTATTCAAAACCTCCCTCTTTACACCCTCCGAAGAAGTTCCCACTTTCCTTATGACATCCTCCCTCAACATTCGTAGACGACCTGCTTTTCGTTTGGCAATAAAGTCGGCCAACAAGAACAATCTTTGGCAATCTCTCATTCTTCACCAACAGAACGTGTCCTAGCCGTCTCATCCTTTTTGTCATTATAGCCCTAGGCAGCGTGATTGAAACAGCATTTTTCGTCAGCTTACTGTTTGAGATATGATCAGTCAGTTAGGTACCCAAAACAAACCGTAGGCAATTTCTCCTGAAAACATCTAGCAAATCCTCCACGTTTTTCGGAGCCCCCATGTTTCAGAACCATACTTGACCACTGTTATCACTGTAGCTTCCAACATTCCAAACTTGGCTCACAAATTTATTTTCCTATTCTTCAAAACTTTTTTTAACTGTGAAAAAACTCCCTGGGCCTTGGCTATTTTACTTTTAACATCTTCATTGTTCCCACTGTCTTTAATAATGATACTACCCAAGTAAATAAAGGTGTTCATTTAATCATTCTTCTCGTTACCCAACGTCACCTTTTCATCTTCCCTCATTACTAGTCTTAGAAACTTAGCCTTCTTAACATCTATTTTCAGACCCATTCTTGCACCCTGAACTCGTAAGACCTCTCGAAGTTCATTCATTTTGCTAATATTTTCATCTAGGAAGCTTAAATCATCAGCATAATCTAAGTCTAGGAGAATTTTACCTCCCCATTTAATTCCGTGTTCTCCCATTACCTTTGCTCTGCTTTTTAGGACGTAGTCCATCAAAATGATCCATATAAATGGGATATACCGCGACCCTGCTTAGCTTCGGATTTAATACGAAACCAGCTACTAACCTCATTTCCAACCTTAACAGCAGCAATTTTATCAAACTGTTCGTGGTAACGAACTGTAAGTAAGGAGCGACCCGGCTCAATAGTAACCGAAACTCTAAAAAACGGATCAAAGGATCAGATTCATCAAAAGAATCAGATTTTTATGCTGATTTCAATCAGCAAATGCTGATACAGCGTATCAGAGAACCTTACTGCAGAGCTCTCAAGCTCCTATCTGCAAAAATGTAGAATTTTGTATTTTTTTGCCAGAAGAAAGATCACGGATGCGTGTTTTTTTTTTTTTTTTTTTTTTTTTTTAAGGAGTGATCGTAGCGACCCAGTGGTGCTAGAATATCTTGGGAGGGCTCATTCGAACGGTAATTAAAAGTTCTAGCGCCCTTTTTAAGTGACCGACAAAAATGCAGAGCAACTACGCCCCCTCCCACGCTCATTTTTTCCCAAAGTCACCCGATCAAAATTTTGAGATAGCCATTTTGTTCAGCATGGTCGAAAAATATAATAACTGTATCTATGAGGATGACTTAATCCCCTACAATCCCTGGGGGAAGGGCTGCAAGTTATGAACTTTGCCCAATGCTTACATGTAGTATTGGTTATTGTGAAGTATACAGACGTTTTCAGGGAGATTGTTTTTGGTAGCGGGGAGGGGGGGTCGGGTGTTACGTGGGAGGATCTTTCCATTGAGGAACTTTTCATGGGGGAAGGAACATTGCTACGAAGGGGGCGCCGGATTTCCCAGCATTATTTTAAAGAAATCATAAATTAAATAAAAAAAAAACATGTTTTTCAACTGAAAGTAAGGAGCAACATCAAAACTTAAAACAACCATAATTTATTACTTATATGATTGGGTTCGCCCCCTAGTCAATACCTTGGTCTTTACGCTAAAGTTTTTTAGTACTTTCATAAGAGCTATTTATTCTTATTAACGGCCTTTGTGATTAAGGGGTCACTTTTAAAGAATTGGAACAAAATTCGAACTTTAGCGTAAAGAGCGAGGTATTGACTAGGGGGCGAACCCCCTAATATACGTATTAAAAATTTAAGAATATAGAAGTTCGTTACGTAAGTTAACTCGTAAGTTATGTATATTTATTACTAATAAAGACGTTGGTAAATAAAATTAAACAACTTTCGAGAAAGCCATTTAACCAAAAAAAAAGTAAAATTAATATGCAAATTTCGTTTTAATTATTAATGTACGGTGAGCCAAAATCAAAGCCTGCATTAATTTAAAAACGTTCAGAAATCAAATAAAAAAACAAGTTTTTTTTAACTGAAAGTAAGGAGCGATATTAAAACTTAAAACGAACAGAAATTATTCCGTATATGAAAGGAGCTATCCCCTCCTCAACGCCTCGGTCTTTACGCTAAAGTTTGACTCTTTCTTACAACTCTATTTTTGAAAACAATAAAAAACTTTGGCGTAAAGAGAGAGGCGTTGAGGAGGGGACAGTCCCTTTCATATACGGAATAATTTCGTTCGTTTTAAGTTTTAATGTCGTTCCTTACTTTCAGTTAAAAAAAAATGTTTTTATTTATTTAATTCTTGTACATAGCACAAATCACTTTGGTGTATTTATCTGGTATACTATACAAGGTTAGAACCTTCGTTAAAGCTCATCTATCAGCTGAATCAAACGCTTGCTCATAATTTATACACTGAGGACTAAAGGACTTTGATGACTCATGCGTTTCTCAATTATCAACCTAAGATTGAAAATTTGGTCGACGCATACTCTGCCCTTCCTAAAACCATACTGTTCTTCTCTTTAATTTTATCTACAACATCTTAAGTCTAAAAAGAATCAACATACTAAGTAATTTGCTTCCTACAGAAAAAAGGCAATTGTCTCTGTAATTACTATACCCACTCTTACCACCTTTTTTTACAAAGGGGTTTAATTAGTTTTCCTAAAGTCGCTAGGTCCTTCCCATTTTTCAAAAATCATATTGATGATCTTCAGTAGCTTTTCTCGAACCTCACAACCACCATCTTAAAAAACTCATATATACTATATAGTATATATATACTATATATATGCCGCGTGCACTCCGCACGCGGCAGGCTTCTATATATAGATTCTCACTGTCGCTTGTCTTCTAAACGCAACCAATTTGAGCCTTTTCTTGATGTCATGACGTCCAAATGGACTTTAAATTAGAAGTGGTGGCTTTGTAAAATTATATTTTTTTTTTATTTGACCTTCAACTTTTGCCTCGGCTTGTCTTGTCATTATGAAAGACATATCGCCGAACCTTTGTTTTTTTCAATTGTTCAGGTGGTCGGACAAAATCTTCTTTTTCTTCCAACGATTTATCTTGTCCAGGTTTTTGATTTTCAAAAGTATGGAAGGCATTGACGACCACCTTTGTTTCTTTTAATTGATCAGGTGGTGGGACAAAAACTTCTTCTTTTGCCTTTGCTTGTCTTTTGTAATTATGAAGGACGTATCGCCTAATCTATTATTTCTTTTAATTGTTCAGGTGGTGGGACAAAAACTTCTTTTTATTCCAACGATTTACGAGTCAAAAAATTTACGCGCATCCCCTCTGAGGTTAAAAATGAGTGCGTTTCATACGAAAAGTGTGCAAATTGGTAGCCCTACTCTTTGGGTTAAATGTACTTCTGACGAAGTTGCCAACTACGGACGTTCAAAGCAAACCAAAACTGACACCCAAAAAGTGTGAATTTCACTATTGCTTGTCAAAGTCAATCAAGCCTCAAAACTCTCCAAGTTCCGGCATATTTTTCGATAACGTTCTTCATCGTTACTAGTAAAGGTAACACTGACTATTGTTGTTTCATTTGAATGCATTCAGTTTTAATAATAGCAATTGCCATTTTTTAGTAAAATTCGTTTCATTTTTAATCCCTGTTCAGTCAATATTTTATTTCATTTGTATTTTGTTTTCTCTTTTTCTCTTTTTGAAGTTACATGGTCATACCCTTATAGAGGAAGAGAGTGGAATTTCCATTTTCGACCTCCCCTGTGGCGTAATTCCCAAAAATACAGGGGGGATGGAATACATTCTTCAAAATTTAAGTGGGAGGGGCAAAAAATTAGGAGGACGAATCCGCCCAATTGACACCCTTGTTCCTCCACGGCCTTGAAAAAAAATGAAATACATACTGTTCCTTTGCTTAATTGGCTGAAAAAAAAACCGTAGAATACAACTTTTCTATAGCTGAAATCAAAATACTAGATACTCCATAATAGTTTAATCGTAATTCTTTGCCTTCTTTGTCATTATTAACTAAAAAAAAAACAAGTTTTTTTTTAACTGAAAGTAAGGAGCGACATTAAAACTTAAAACGAACAGAAATTATTCCGTATATGAAATGGGCTGTCCCCTCCTCAACGCCTCGCTCTTTACGCTAAAGTTTTTATTGCTTTAAAAAATCAAGTTGTGAGACAGAGTCAAACTTTAGCGTAAAGAGCGAGGTGTTGAGGAGGGGATATCCCCTTTCATATGCGGAATAATTTCTGTTCGTTTTAAGTTTTAATGTCGCTCCTTACTTTCAGTTAAAAAAACCTGTTTTTTTTAGTTAATTCTGAACGTTTTTGAACTAATGCAGCTTTGATTTTGGCTCACCGTACATGAATAATCAAAACGAAATTCGCATTTTTCCTTTTTTTGGCTAATTGGCTTTCTCGAAATTTTGTTCTGACATAACTTTCGAATTAACTTACGTAACGAATTTCTATATTCATATGTTTTTATTACGTATATTAGGGAGTTCGCTCCCTAGTCAATACTTCGCTCTTCACGCTAAAGTTCGAATTTTGTTCGAATCAGAAACTCCTGAATCACAAAGGCTGGTTAATTAGAATAGATAGCTCTTTTGAAAGTACTAAAAAAAAACTTTAGCGTAAAGAGTGAGGTATTGACTAGGGGGCGAACCCCCTCATATACATAATAATTTCTGTTCGTTTTAAGTTTTAAAACAGGTACAAAAGTCCAGATATTTCGGTCACATATACAGCGACCGTCTTCAGTAGAAATACTAAAATAATAAAATTGAAACTAGCATATTTATATGTAAAAAAAATAAATAACTTTTCGGGACATTCACAAAATAATAAACTTCCGGATTATTCACTGGATTATTTTCAGAGAGAGTTCATTGACAAAGTTCTTGATGTAAATTTTCTTCTTTAATATTAGAGAAGAAAATTTAGAGAAGAAAATATTAAAGAAGAAAATTTACATCAAGAACTTTGAATGAACTTTGTCAATGAACTCTCTCTGAAAATAATCAATCCAGTGAATAATCCGGAAGTTTATTATTTTGTGAATGACCCAAAAAGTTATTTATTTTTTTACATATAAATATGCTAGTTTCAATTTTATTATTTTAGTATTTCTACTGAAGACGGTTGCTGTATATGTGACCGAAATATCTGGACTTTTGTACCTGTTTTTTCACTGTCTAAATAAATGGATTTATCCCCATTTGAAAGTTTATTTGTTAGTCTTAGAACGGCAGTGTGGTCTAAGAAAACAACACCTAATTTAAAGGTGTTACGTCGAAAATACGTCGTATACATGGGGAAATGAGACCAACCCAGTAAACATCTAAAAACTCAACATTTGGCTTGCAATTAGAAGACACGGAAGGCTTTACCACTTTCATTGGAAATTTGTTTTACATTTGGGCAAGATTAAAGAAGAAAATTTACATCAACAACTTTGAATGAACTTTCTCAATGAAATTTCTCTGAAAATAATCCAGTGAATAATCCGGAAGTTTATTATATTGTGAATGACCTGAAAAGTTATTTATTTTTTTACATATAAATATTCTAGTTTCAATTTTATTATTTTAGTATTTCTACTGAAGACGGTCGCTGTATATGTGACCAAAATATCTGGACTTTTGTACCTGTTTTTTCACTGTCTAAATAAATGGATTTATCCCCATTTGAAAGTTTATTTGTTAATTTAGCTTTTTCCGGGGATTTTTCCCTTTTCGTTTACTGTTCGTGCTGCAGCCTTTTTGTGGAATACAGTGATTCCTGAATGAAAAGCACGGGTAGAAAAATAAAAACTAATCCGATTTGACAAAATTTTTCACTAAATAGCTCAGAAGATAAATCAGCACCATTTGTTATAGAATATAAAAGCTTCTTTCTCGAGCATTATAAAAAAAAATGTCTAATAAAACAAGCCAATGATGCCGTTTCTACATTCAAGACAGTTCCAGAGGAAACAAAGTTATGTACATCTCAAAGCAATAGTTCCAAAACTGGAATTACACTCTAATCATAAAACGACATCAGAAATATGGAGTCAGCAGCAAATTGGGAACAACAGGGGACCAGTAACAAAATAAAAATAGGATATTTAAATGTTTTATGTGCGTGGAAAATTGCTCGGCTTTCTTTCATTGCTTTTATTTCGTTTTCTTTTTCTTAACCTATCCATCCGATCAAACCAGTTCCGTTGACTAAACACTTTAAACGAGATTCAAATTTGGACACTAGACCCTCATACGACGAAATGAATAAATATCAAACAGTTCATGGTAACGAACTGTATAGTAAGAGCGACTCGTCTCAATAGTAACTGAAACTCTAAAAAGTTACGTAACCTAATAGTAACCGAAACTTCTATCCATCAAAAGTTACGAGCCTAAGAAAATTTGCCTTATTTTCAAAAAAAAGGAAAACATCCCCCAAAAGTCATAGAATTTTAATGAAAATTACACCATCAGATTCAGCGTATCAGAGAACTTTACTGTAGAGGTTTCAAGCTCCTATCTGCAAAAATGTGGAATTTTGTGTTTTTGCCAGAAGAATACGTCACGGATGCGTGTTTATTTCTTTGCCTTTTTTTCTTTCTTTTTTCCAGGGGTGATCGAATCGACCCAGAGGTCCTAGAATTTTGCGAGAGTCATAAATAGAGAAAAAGATTTGGAAAACATGTAAAGTTTCATTTACTGGCTTGACCAGGTATCTATTTTTCATCAAATAATGTCTACAGAGGTAGACAACACACAGCCCAATTGTTATAATAACCGCAAAAATAGAGTGGTCTATTAAAGCGGTTCGAATCAATGAGTCCTTATATGTTCGAGTATAAAGTTCCTTCTGTAGATATTAGGGTAGAACTATTCTCTCCCTTTTCTGGGGGGAAGGGCAATTATTCCCAGATTTCTACCGGAGAATACTATTGCTGTTCCTACTAGAGAAAAATCCCAGAAAAAAAGAAGTCACATATCAAAAACCAATAGCTTCTCTAATATTATTTAAAGTATTAAGTTGGACTTGTTTTCTTTTTTGGAAAAGGAATTTCAACTGAACTTAATCAAAATTAACAATGGAGCAGATGCAAATAATTCCAAATCTGCATATCATAACTGCGGAGAAAAAAAATAAATGTTTCTGTACAATTCCTGATCTTCAATAAATATCAAGTTAATAAATTACCTCCTCCCCCCTACATTTCCATAAATTGAAACCACTGCGTGGAAATCCTAATAGCTTCTAACTCTATACTTATAAAGTTTTATATTCTTATAACTCATTTATTGTTATGTTTATGTATTTTAGTGTTGTCTTCATTTCTTGTTTGATTTTGTTCGTTGAGAGCGATTGCAAATATTAAGTTCGAGATGATGCATAAAGTTAACAAGCTTTTTTGAATTTGATTTTGGCTTGTTGATGCGTATATTTGTTGCCTGCTAGAAGTTTGGGAACTTGGGACATCTGTGTGATTGTTGATGATAATTTCTTCAGTGGGAGTAATAAAATCAGCATCATTCACATCATCATAGTTATATTGTTGGCTGCTAACTGCAGCATGTGAAACATCTTGATCAGGAGATTTGGCGAAAATACTTGTTGTACAGTTCAAGGGATTCTCACTAAAGACACCCCCTGCACGCTCTGAATAAACTTCCCTTGATATATTCTGATCTTGAACAGTGTTCCCTGTTGTCTTACGGTTCCGTTCAATTATATGTTCAGAAAGGAAGTTCATTCTTTATTAGAAAGAAAGTTCATTCTTTATCAGAAAGGAAGTTCATATCTATTTACTTTATCTTAATCCTTTTAAATTTTTATAACTATGTTTAATTATTCTGTTGAAATACTTGTCTTTTGGTATTTCGTTTGTGTGTGTGTGTTTCTTTTTCTTGAATAAATCCCGTTATTAAATCGAAAAAATTGAATTGATATAAATAAAACCCTCCTTATCTTGTAAACAGATTACTAAATTGTTTTGTCTTCTACGACAAACAAATTATTTTTTTTTTTTTCAGTTCCATTTCTCATTTGGACTTATTATTTTTAGTAACTAATAAAGCAACTAATAACTACTTTAAGTTAGAAGACTAACACGAATGTGAGCAACCAGTGAGGGAGGGGAGAGTGTGTTTTAACTGACAATTGAATAAAATTTCTGGAGGAGGGGGAGGGGGAGGCTTCTTTGTGCATAAAATCCCTTTTAAACAAGTTTAACATTAGCCTTCTTTCAAAGACGTTTAATACAGACTCAGGGAGTAAACTATCCTGCCATATGGCTACTAATTGTCAAAGAAAGCCTTGTGATCATTATTCCTGACATCAACTCTTCTCCCTGAACTTTCTAGTAGAGGAGATGGATTATTTTCTTTTAATATATTCTTTTTCTCTCTATATATAAAAAAAAAAAAAAAAAAAAAAAAAAAAAAAAAAAAAAAAATCCGGCCCTATCTAAAGGACTTTACTGCTTTAAGCAGACGGTAACCGCACCGGTGCGCTAGTCGACAGCGCCAATTTCTGGTGCAGAAAACCAATTTTATGACAAATATTTTCTTTTGTACTTAATATTGAAAATAAACCTTAAGATTATAGTAACATTTTGAACTGATGAGCTTTCAGCAATAAATATCATTATACATCAAATATTCAGTTTAGTTTATTAGCTCTTTTTAAAGTTGTTAAAGACGAATATAGTTTCGCTACAAACAAGTGTTTGGATATTGCCTCCTTTCCTAACTGTAAATAAAAACAAAAGCCTACTGCGTCATTGGCGCTTAACTGAAAACGGATTATATTAAAAATAATTTCTTTTCCAGTTCTTACAGTATTGAAAATAAAAATACAATTACAGTGAAATAAATTCTTGAACTGATGGATCTTCCAACAATTAATATAATTATACATCAAATATTCAATTTTGATGTTGTTTATACTTTCCAAGACTGTTCAAGACGCATATAGTTTTCAGTAAAGCGCCAATGACGCAGTAGGTTTTAGACTTTTACAGTGAGAGAAGGAGGTCATACCCAAACTCTTGTTTGTGGTGATTTTTGTTCGTTTCAAGCTTGATTTGCATATTCCATTTAAGTTTCACTCGTTTTAAGATTTATTTATTAATTTACATTAATATCTATTGTATGTTTGTTTGCATTGATTGTTTATTTAATTTCTGTTCGTTTTAAGTCTCATTTATACTTCAAAAGGAAAATATTCTTTTTCGTTTTCAGCTTGATATTCATATTCAATCTAAGCATTACTCGCTTTACGATCTATTTATTCATTTATATTATTACTTGTTGTATGTTTTTGCTATGAGTGTTTATTTAATTTCTGTTCGTTTTGGGTTTCATTTATTCTTTAATAATAATTTCTGGTCGTTTTGAGTTTGAATTTTAAAAGGTATTTGTACCTACTGAGCTTAAGTTTAAAATGACCTTTTACTTTTCTTTGAAATACTTATTTTTCGGATAGTTTTTTTTAATTAATTTTTGTTCGTTTTTGATTGCAAAAAATTTCAAGTTTTTAAAAATTCCTTATTTCAAAATCAAACTTTAAAAAAAAATCAAATATTCATCAAAGTATCAAAACTGATATCAAAGTAACAATATCAAAGTGAAAAAATGGGTTTGTGTCAACCTCGGAGTTTTTATTATCTAATTTTTGAACTATTTTTAACAAAATTACTATCTCAAAATTTTTATCGGATGGGTTTGGGGAAAAAGGGCGTAGGGGGACTAGATTTAGCTTCGGTCTCTTTTGACTCTTTAAAAGTGAACTAGAGCTTTCTATTTTCAATCAAATGAGCCCTCTCTGAAGTTTATACGAGTATACCTTCTATAAGAACAATACATATCACCAGAGTATAACTTACAACGCCTATCCCTGGGCCTGGGGGATTGTGTCGACCCTGGAATTTTAATATCTGATGGTTGAACTGTTTTTAACAAATGAGACCTGAAATTTTTATCGGATGGGTTTATCCATCCGATACACCCAAAGGCGTGGAGGGCGGGAGGGGCTAGTTGCCCTCTGATCTTTTTTCACTCTGAGAAAATGAACTACAACTTTTAATTTCCATTCAAATGAACCCTCTCTGAAATTTATACGGGCATACCTTCCATAAGAACCATATATGCCCCCAGAGCAATACTTACATCGCCTGCCCCGGTTCTGGGGGGGGGGGGGGGGGATTGTGTCGACACAGGAGTTTTTCCTATCTGATCTTTGAACTATTTTTAACGAAATGACAATACGTAAAGGAGTTTTTGTTATATGATCTTTGAACTATTTTGAACTATTTTATCAGATGTTTTCGGGGGAAAAGGGCTTGGGGGAGGGCAGTTGCCCTCTGATCACTTTTGACTCTTAAAAAAGGCACTAGAACTCTCGATTTCCAATCGAATGAGCCCCCTTTGAAGTTTATACGACGACCCCTTCTATATGAAGTGCCTCTGGGAAAAAATAAATGGAGTGTGGGGGGAGGCTAGCTGCCCTCCAATCACTTTTGACTCTTAGAAAAGTAAATTACAACTTTCAATTTTCAATCAAATGAGCCCTCTAGGAATTTTATACGAGCATCCCTTGCATAAAAACCATATATGCCCCCAGGGCATAACTTACAACTCCTACCCCGGGTCCTGGGGGGGGGCTGTGTCGACACCGGAGTTTTTGTTATCGGAACTTTGAACTAGTTTTAACAAAATATCTATCTCAAAATTTTTATCTGATGCATTTAGGGCGCAGAGGAGGGGGTGGGGGGCAAGTTGCCCTCCAATCTTTTTTGACTCTTAAAAAGTGAACAACAACTTTCAATTTCCAATCAAATGAGCCCTCTCCCAAGTTTATACGGGCATTCCTTCCATAAGAACAATATATGCTCCAAGAGCATTATTCATAACGCCTGCCTCCGGGCCCTTGCGGGTTCCGTCGACACAGGAATTTTTCTTATTTGACCTTTGAACTATTCCTAATGACATGGCTATTATAAAAACTCTATCGGATGGACTTGGGGAAAAAGGGTGTGTGGGGGGGGGACTAGTGGCCCTCGGATATCTTTTGACTCTTAAAAATTGAACTAGAACTTTTAATTTCCAATAAAATGATCCCCCTCTGAAGTTTATACGAGCATCCCTTTCATAAGAACCATATACAACCCCAGGACAACAATTACAACGCCTATCCCCCGGGCTCTAGGGGGCGTTTTTGTTATGTAATTTTTTAACAATTTTCAAAACACTGGCTATCTCAAAATTTGTAGAGGACGGGTTGGGGGAAAAAAGAGGGTGGTAGGAGGGGGCTAGTTTAACTCTCTTGAGTCTTAAAAAGTGAACTAGAACTTTCAATTTCCAATCAAATGAGCCCTCTATGAAGTTTATACCAGCATCCCTTTCATAAGAACCATACATGCCCTTAGGGCATAACTTAGAACGCCTTCCCCGTGTCCTGGGGGGTTCTATTGACACCGGATTTTTTCTTATCCGACCTTTGAACTATTTTTAAAAAGATGTCTATCTCCAAATTTTCATCAGATGGCTTTTGAAAAAGAAGGCGAGGGGGGAGGGCTAGCTGCCCTTGGATCTCTCTTTACTATTAAAAAGTGAGCTCGAACTTTCAATATCCAATCAAATGAGCCCCTTCTGAAGTTTATACGAGCATCCCTTTCATACGAACAATATATGCCCCAGGGCATAACTTACAACGCCTGCCCCCTGGCCCTGGGGGGGGGGGTGTGTGACGACACCTGAGTTTTTGTTATCTGACTTTTGAACAATTTTTAACTTAATGCCTTACTCAAAATTTTTATTGGATGCATTTGGGTAAAAAGGGGCATGGGGGGGCTAGTTGCCCTCCAATCTCTTTTGACTCTATAAAACTTGACTAGAACTTTCAATTTCCAATCAAATGAGCCATCTCTGAATTTTTTACGAGCACCCCCTCAATAAGAACCATACATTCCCCCAGGGCATAACTTACAACACGTGCCCTCGGGCCCTGGGGGGCTGCGTTAGCCCCTGAGTTTTCGTTATATGGTCATTGAACTATTAAAAAAAAGCTATCTCAAAGTTCTTATCAGATGGGTTTGAGGAAAAAAGGGCGTGGAGGGGGAGGGGGGGCTAGGTGCCCTCCAATCTCTTTTGACTCTTAAAAAGTAAACTAGAACTATCAATTTCCAATCAAATAATCCCTCTTTGAAGTTAATACGAGCATCCCTTCCATAAGACCCATATATACCCCCAGGGCATAACTTACAACGCCTGCCCTCGGGCCCTGGTGGGTTGTGTCGACGCCGCAAATTTTGTTATATGATCTTTGAACTATTTTTAACAAAAAAGCCTATCTTAAAATTTTTATTGGATGCATTTGGGAAAAAAGGGTTTGGGGGGAAGCTGGTTACCCTCCAATATCTTATGACGCTTAAAAAGTGAACTAGAACTTTCAATTTCCAATCAAATGAGCCCTCTCTGAAGTTTATACGAGCATTCCTTCTATAAGAACCATATATGCCCCCAGGGCATAACTTACAACCCTTACCCCTGAAGACTGTGGGGGGAGTGTCCTGCTCAAACATATAATTTCCAAAACTTTCAACTACGTTGAACAAAATGGTTATATCAAAATTTTGATTGGATGTGTTTGTGGAAATGGTGGGCGTGGAAGGGGTGTCAGTTGCCTTAGAATGACTTTCGACTATTAAAAAGGGAACTAGCCATTTAAATATCCAAACGAATGAGCCCTCTCTGAAGTTTCTACGACAACGTTGTCTATACAAAACCTTATATACCCCCAGGGCATAACTTAAACCCTTGCCCTAAGGGCTGTGGGGGAGTTGTCATCCTCAAAGACCTAATTTCCAGAACTTAAAACTACATTTAATAAAATGGCTATCTAAAAATTTTGATTGGATGTGTTTGGGGAAAAGGTGGGCATGAGAGGGGGGTTTGTTGCCCTCAAATCACTTTCGACGACTAAAAAGGGCACTAGCCCTATGAATTTCCAATCGAGTGAGTCCTTTTTGAATTTTTTACGACAACGCCTTCTATAAAAACCTTATATGCCACCAGGGCATAACTTAAAACCCTTGCCCTGAGGGTTGTGGGAGAGAGTCCTCCTCAAAAACATATTTTCTATCTGAAAATCAACTACGCTGAACAAAATGGCTACCTCAAAATTTTGATTGGATGTGTTTGGGGGAATGATGGGCGTGGGGGGGGGGGCTAGTTGCCCTCCAATCACTTTCGACTATTAAAGTGGGCACTAGAGCTCTCGATTTCCAATCGAATGAGCCGCCTTTGATATTTGTACGACGACCCCTTCCATATGAAGTGCCTGTCTTCTATGACAAACAAATTATTTTTTTTTCTCAGTTCCATTTCTCATTTGGACTTATTATTTTTAGTAACTAATCAAGCAACTAATAACTACATAGCTTACAAATACAGAACATCTTTAGCATAAGAAATTTTAAGTTCAGTCAATGCTTAATTAAATATTTTTGGATTTGAGTTTAGAAAAATAAAAACCCTTTTTTATTATGTTTCTATTCGTAGTCCAATGGGGAACAATTGCCACATACTCTCAGGAGAAAACTGCAGTAATTTGGTTTCAATCAGCTTCAAGTTTCTTATGATAAGCTAGGCACATGATCATCATCTGTCGAAAACTGTTTTATACTTACAATATACAGTATTAGTTCGTGATGTCATAATGCTTCTAACTTTGTTCCTTCAATTTATTGTTCAAATACAGTGTAATTTCCATGCTTGCCCCTCTCCAGTGGCGTCAAATCCCAAAAATGCATGGGGGGGGGGGCAAATAATTTTCATTTTTTTAATTTCCCATGAAAATACGAATAAAAGGCATTTAAAAAATGAAAACACCAAAACAGGTTTTTAAAATATAGGCTGAGTGAGAAAAATAATGGGGTGCTAGCTATCATTCGATCACTTTTGACTCTTAAAAAGTGAAATAGAACTTTTTATTTTCCAATCAAATGAGCCATCTCTGAAGTTTATACGAGCATCCCTTCCATAAGAACTTTATATGCCCCCCAGAGCATAACTTACAGCGCCTGCCCCAGTTCCCTGGGCAATTGTGTCGTCATCTCAGTTTTGGTATCTGACCTTTAAACTATTTTTAACAAAATGGCTATGTCAAAATTTTTATCTGATGCATTTGGGGAAAAGAGGACATGTGTGGGTGTAGTTGCCCTTCGATCTGCCCACCTCTGCTCCCCCCCCCACCCCACCCGAGACTGATCAACACTTTTTGCTTGTTTAATTGGCTAAAAAAAAACACCGTAGAAAGTAGCATTTCTATAGCTGAAATCAAATCCTGGGTACTCTCCTTTCATCCACACTAGAATATTTGTGACGTTTTATCTTTATTCTCACTATCGACATTTAATTCATGTTTTTCTGCGTAATTTTTTCCTTACAGTTAACTGTTTGCGCTGCAATGTTTTTACGAAATAAAATAATCCTGATTGAACAGCAAGGGTAGAAAAACAAATCCGTTTGACAGAATGTTTCACTAAACAGCTTTGAAGATAGATCAGCATTACTTTTTATAGAATATAAAAGTTTTTCCTTCTCAAGTATCATAAAAGAATGTCTACTTAAACAAGCCATTTCTACGTTGCAGACAGTTCAACAGGAAACAAAATTATGCACATCTCAAAGAAATAGTTTCAAAACTAGAATTATGCTCTAATTATAAAAAGACATCAGAAATATGGAGTCAGTAGCAAACAGGGACATAAAGGGATAAGCAAAAAATAATAACAAGAAACTCAAATGTTTTATGTTCTAGGAAAATTGCTCAGCTTTCTTTTATTGCCTTTATTTGTTCTTTTCTTTTCTTAACCTACCCCTCATAACAATCAGTTTCATTGAATGAATACTTCAGACGAGATTCAAACTTGGATCCTAGTCCCTCATAACGAAGAAATAAACGAATATAACAAACAGAAAACAAAGATTTGGAAAAGAATTTGGATAGCACATAGCCCTATTGTTGCAATAACCGCGATAATGCAGTGGTTCAATAGAGTGGCTCAATTCTATAAATTGTAAGATTTCATGAGTAAAATAACTTTTTTTCGTTACTTAAAATACAATTCAGATTAACTCTGCATTATTTAGGAAAAGCTTAATGGCAATATGTTCATGTCCAAACTTACTACTTCTATAAGTCCTTTTCTACTACAGTCTTTTCACTCCTCAATTCTATTCCCCAATCATTTCCACAAGCCAACCATAAAAATCCAGACTCTTAATTCAAAATAAAATATAAAGTATAATGAAGCAAAAACACACTAAATCAGAATTAAACAAATGAAATTATTGCACAGTAAGTTAGGAACTGATAAATGCATGGAAAGGTATAACTTACCCCCAGTGATTACCCTTCGCAGTAGGCCTTAACCTAGATGAGAGAAGATCAGAGGCTTCGCCGACACCACATCCAAGCTGTGAGGCTACCAGCATTTGCAAAAGGTGTGAAATACGATTCACCGTCTCTTGCCGTTTCTGTAAGAAAAAATACAAAAAAAAACAAAAACAAACGGAACAAAACCAATTGAATTTAATAGATTCTAACGTTTATATTACATAAAATAATAATGCAAACTTAATAAATAAGTAAAAAACTGAAAACGAACAAATCTTAAACATTAACTAATATAATTAAATGAACTAATAAATAAAATTATGCTAGCAAAATAAAATTATACTAGCAAAATAAAATTAACTAAGCGTCTGCGCACAATGTCCTTCATAGATCAATAGTAGTCAAACCAATGAAATAAAGACCTAAAGAATACCAAAACATGACCCTCCCCCCATTATTTCCGAACGACATCCTACTATGAAACGTGATCAACTAATTAATTAAGAAAAATAAAAACCGAACCAAATTGGGCTAAATATGGAAAAAACCATGAGCTGCTCAAAGGGAACAATACGTAAAAAAGAAACTTGAACTCAGGGTCTACATCAGTGCAATTTTCCTTGGGTCTATGCCGGACACTTTCTGATTCACGATCTTGGGTATTTATATATTTTTATATATTGCTTATATATTTTATTAAATGTTTTACATTTTACAGTTTATATTGTCTATTATTTTACACATTTTATGGTTGCATTCCGGACGTAATAAAATCAATATTTTAAAATTTATTTATCGAACATATTTGTACAAACACTTAAAATTCTTCAAAGTATTCTCGTTGGGGCTCAACATATTTCTTCCCCTGATTCTGCCACGAACGGTCGCGATGGAGGTGCCAGGTTATGGAGATGTCTTTTCTCGTTTCGGCGGCCTTTTTTCGGAGTCTTTCCAGCATATTCAAGAAGTAGGTAGCGTTAACTATCTGTTCTTGAGAAACGAATTTCTTACGAGTCGCTCCCTTGCTGTCGAAAAAGACAACGAACATTATTTTCCCTTTTGATTTGCTGACTCGATTTTCGTGGTTTAGGGGACTGTTTATTGTGTCATCCAGAGCTTTGGTGTTTTGTTTCTGGGTTATACTAAAAAAAAGTTATATTCATTATGCAGCTAATATTTTTATGTTTATTTATGTTCCTGAATAAAAAAATACATAATGTTTCACAATTGTTGTTCCTGTAGAAAATTTTAATTTTGGAATGATACAGAAATCAGATGAACTGAAACTACAGACGCAACTGAGCAGTAAACAGCCAGAAGCCAAAATACTGGTGAATACTCTCTATTTCATCATTTTTAAAGTTTCTATTTTTACCACATACCATAAAAATTCTTAGGATTATAAGTCATGTTTTGCAGTCTTATCCAGGCCCAATCTGGGACGTTTGGCCTTCTGGGTAGAATACCACTTAGCATGGCTGCAGTTCCCTTTAAGATTTGTGTTAACAGCGTTCAATAAAAACGAAAAATTTGAATTTTAATGTACACTTTTGGGTCTCGGACCAAAGTTCTTCCAAAACGCCTGTATCGTCTTAATCTCTGGACGTCAATGTGTTATGCTCATTTCAAAAGCATATTAATAGATAGGTAATATGTTGTACGTAACATATTTTTTCTTGTTCAGCAGAACCTCATGTGTCTTATACTTAGTTGTGGTAAATATAGTTCCTCTTCAGATAAAGTGTTATTGAAGTTTTCGATAAAATATTTTCTGTATAATTTACAAACCCTGACATAATTTTTATCATAGGTTTAGGAAACTTTTTTTTCTTCTTTTTTTTCTAATACCACAACTTAGGCAAATTTAACAAAATCAAATAATATACGGAAACTTTGACAGAAGAAAGAAAAGATCAATCCATATGCAAAATCGGCATAAAAGTTGCACCAGGAAATTAATGTAAAGTATTAAAACTCTGTTTATAGAGAAAACCTCTTGGAAAAACCGAAAAAAAAAATATATCGAGAGAATCAGACTACTTTAAAAAAAGGAAAAAAAAACTATGGTAATGTAGAAACACCAATTGTGCTTTGAAAGTATTTCTTCAGCAAGCACATTTGAAATTTGCAATAGTGCACTTTAGGAAGAATGCATTTCTAGGAAATAGCGCAATTTAGGAATTTGCACTGGCAACACAACAAATTTTTTTTTAAGTTTTTTTTCTTGCCATTATGTCCATAATTCTAAAAAAGCTACTATAAAATTATTCAATTCTCTCAATGATTATATTTTCGTAATCACCAAAATAAGGTTCTGTTAAAGCCAAATATTATTTTCCAATGAACAATAAAGTTTACTTAAGTTGACTAGTAATAGGTTAGGACATTCTGGCACGCACTGTCAGATCAGCTTTTACTTTTCATTAAAAGGCTGTCAATTAGACTAGAATCGATCTAACTATCCTTGAATTGGGCAAACATGATCCGAATAATTCAGATTATATAAAGCCCCATCTCAAATATTTTCTTATTGTTTGGCAATCCACGTTCAAATCACACCGTAAGAAATTGGATTCCATTCATTCTTAAGCTCTATAAGCTACTGGTGGATCAATAATTTCTTTTGTCATTTTCGTGATTTTAATTGCGATCCAATGCAATGAATGTCTCTCAGTATTTTGCCGGTCAAATGTCCCGCTAATTTAATAACCCAACAGTTGTGACAAATGGAAGAGACTTTTTTTTACAAAATATTCACATTTTTCAGATATTCAAATCTTCTTTGACAAAATATTCTCTTATTCATGAAGCTAGAAAGACGGTCTCCTTTCTCAAGATAAAAATAAAGCACCGATGTCTGGAACATTTCTTCTCTGTGGCTGATGACAAAAGTCTTCTTAACTTCACGTGCGAACGCGATTTCATTTTTAATGTGTTAGTGGAAGTCGGAAGTTGTTTATTGAAAAGTCATACTTCTGTTGCACTGAAGCTTTTGGGAATTAATCTGCGGACAATAAGATTCAAGATCATGACTAGTTTAACACTACGCAAAGTAACCGGCATGGCCAACCTAGTCTAGCTCCAACTAGAAGGTGCTTTCAAGCTCTTACCTGGGACCCTTCCCTTTTTCAAGAAGAATAGCCTCTTGTGAACCAGGAAGTTGTTCAGCTACTTGATTACGCTTTCAGGAATAGAATTACAACTAAAAGCAAGTCTGGGGAAAATTTCCGCAGGAGAAACTTTCCATGTAAAGTTTTACACGGGAGCAACTTTCCACGGGGGGGGGGGAGATATCCGAAAAAAAAAGTCCACGGAGTGGAGATTTTCGGCAATATTTGAAATCGAAGTCTTTTCCAAATGAAAGTATGTTAAGGAGAATTTTTCAGGCTGAATCGTCCGCAAGAAATTTTCTGGGGGAATTTCTATGATGGAATTGTCCTGGGGTATTTTGTCTGGGAGGAACTGTCCGTGGAGGACTTTTGTTAGGGGAGGAATTTTCTATGGGAGGGGGGAAGTGGATCAGAAATTAAATAAAAAACGAGTTTTTTCAACTGAAAGTAAGGCGTAATATTAAAACTTAAAACGAACAAAAATTATTCCATAAGTGGAAACACTTAAGTTTTGGAAACGTGGAAACGCTGAAGTAGAAACACTGACCAAACAAGTCTGAAAAGTTTTTGCATCATTAACTTGAATTACTTACTTAATTTAATTTGTTTTAATTTAAAGTTACTTAATTTAAACTTACATTACTTTAATTTGAAACTAGTCTCAAGTGTATGTGTATTACTGTTTCTTATTACTTAGTATTCTTGAAAGCGGCGCCAGACAAGTTCATACTTCTCCCTGTTCCTTGTTTATAAGGATTAAATATTTTTTTTAATATTAATGTAACATTTATAACAAAATAAGATTCCCTTAGAACCTGTCGTAAGCCAAGGAAACCAACACTGCCAAGTCTGAAGAAGCAGACACAGTTCATCTATGAGGAGCAGAATTTAAGTCAAGCGTTATCATTTTTTCAAGGTTAGGATGGTTCACACCAATCTGAAAACACATTTCCATAGCATAATTGTGTCATATATCCTTGCCTGAAAGTCCAATTGCTCTAGGGTGAATGAAACGCAGCTCCTAGAGTTGCGGCTCTCCCTCCCAAACATGAAAACTTTTTTTTCATGTTTGTATTGGTATTTCATGGGGAGGCCGGCGGAATAATTAATCAGTTATGCATGTTTCTTTTAGTCCTAAGCGATTTGGTGATTGTCTTAACGTGCAGTTTTCACAGTAATTAAACACTTAGATTATTTGTTTTTTTAATGTTTTGTTTACAAATCGCTTGAAGGTAGGCATACTGCCGCACTAATCGTGCATGCTTACCTCGAAAAACCGTGACCCCTTTTATGACTAGACTTCGCCTTATTTTTAAGGTAAGAAAATGTCACCGTCAGAGTACAGAATGTGTCTTCTACTTATGATAAACGTGAAAGGACTCCTTGAGAAACCTGACTTATGTTTTATGTTTAAGACAACTTAACAAAAATGTTAACAACAATGCCAAACAACTTATGTTTTTTAGGAGAACAATGCGATTTTATTGAATTAAGCTGATTTTTCGTAAAAGTACCTGAAGAAAACGCAGATTCACAAGCTTGAAACATTTCGGGAAAATGCATCCGGAAAAGCACATCTTGGTCTGAAAAATTGATACGGACAAATTAATTTGACCTGCGAGGTACATCTCCAAGGTCAAGTTATTTATGTTATTGTCCTGGTGTCCAAGCATGAAATGCAATCTTTGCATTGTCTGTGAGGTTCAACTGTGGTTACTGTTGAACCTCAACTGTGGTTCAACTGAGGTGGAACCACAACAGAGGTTCAACTGTGGTAACTGTGGATATTTTATTTTAAATTTTGTTTGTTCTTCTTCTTTTTCAATTCAAAGAAACTTTCATCTACAAAACCCCTATATTTCTTCGGCAAATAATTTATGTTATTCAAAGTGGCGGTTTTCCAAAAAAAAAATTAGAAAGTGGAATAAAGGGTAAGAGCTTTACCCAAAAACAGCATTTCAAGATACCACAGTTTACCTCAATGAGAATACTAACGAAGCCACCAGTCTAATCTACTTAATGTAAAGTCTATTTTTGACACATTAAGCAACATTTAACCAAGTACAGCGTTTCTGCTCAAAATTAACGACACTTGTATTCCCTTCTAAGCTAAGCATGATATCATATTAGTGTTTTTTCTAAGTCATTTAAGCAATTAGAACATCAAAAAAATATACTAATTTCACTCACCTCACCCACTGGCCTTGCTCTCCCCCTTCCTCTTGAAGATGTTTCCCCTGTCTTGGTTTTTGAACCGAAACCTTTTGAAGTGGCAGTAACTACAGCAGGAACAGCTCCATGAACAGGGCACGTACAAGAACACTTGCAAGATGTGTATTCTTCACCACCTATTAAAAGTCAGAGAGTGATACTGGGCAGGAAAAGATTTAGGGGCTGTTGGTATTTCCCCCTAAAATAGTTCACACCTTGTCGTTTCTCAACGGCAACTTGAAATAGCCCTTATCGATATGATGCAATAGACAGAGAGAAATAAAACAATTTTTATCCCTTCTTTTACAATAACAAAGTAAAAACATTGATAAAACTGTGAATAAAATCAGTTATTATTTCATTAGCTAATTTGTTAAGTGTTTTTCTTTTCTTTTTTAGTATATTCAAGCATTGTTTGGTTTTTGTTGATTCAAATAAATATTTTAAACATATTGTCGTTGAACAAATAACTCTCTTTTATTGTTTAATTGTGATTTTACGTATTTCGGTTTTTTGCACTAATTTAATATTTCTTCTCGACCTTTTTTCTTAGATGAAACGCAATGTCGGCACTGATCTTTTTTTTATAGTCATTTCTGAGATTAGACTTCATTCCACCATGCAAATATATTAATAAAATAATATTGATTCAAAAATTCAAAATATTAATAATCACGAATTTTCATTTACAATTAACAGGAAACAGGTTAACCAGATGCCCTAGAATATGCAACATTTGGCAGATATAAAATAAATAAGATTTTTTTTTTCTTTACACTTTTCACAAGAATTACACCCCCAGGATTTGCATTGATTTTAACTACGATACAAATCCATCAATGAAAAAATGAGCAAATTTGATCAAATGAACAGTTCTATTAGAATAATCACGTGAATGAAATTAATAGAGTAAAAGCCAAATATGTAATAAAAGCATCATTTAAAGTTTTACTGGTTTTATATGTGAAGGATCACGTATTAAATATCAAAAGCGGCTCTTGTCTTCAGGGGGGGGGGGATAAATTTTGCTCGTTCTTAACCTCAAGGTCAACGAATGAACAACATGACAATTTTTCGGTTAACATTATAGGCAAGAGTATATAAGTTTATAAACCCCTAAAAAGACAATCGAATTAAAAAAAAAAAAACATTAACAGCTCAAAAGTTAATAACAAAGACAAAAAGCAGACTTAAATGTAATCTAGTAGTCCATAGTCTTGAAATAAAATAATAATAAAATCAAATAAAATTGTGAAAACCTTAAAAGCAAACAAAGAATTATAAGGCACATGAGTTGCCGTACATACTGGAAATTCTTTCGGTTAATATTCTAGGTACGAGTATATATGCTTAAAATCCACAAAAAGACAGTCGAAGCACACAAGAAAAATAAAATAAAACATTAACGTCTCAAAAAAGGCATACTTCAAAATAGTCTAGTATACAGCCCTGAAATAAAAAAAATAAAAACTTAAAAAAAAAATAAACCTTACGAGCAAACTAAGAACAATAAGGGAAATTTTGGGAAGTTGGGGTAATATTATAGTTATGAGTATATATGTTTAAAATTCCCAAAATGACAATCAAAGAAAAGAAAAAAACTAAAAATGTACAGGTTAAAATGAAAAAAAGACAAGAAGCAGACTTAAACACAATCTAGTATATAGTCTTGAAATAAAATAAAAAAGAAAATCATATAAACAATATAGCCTAAGGCCTCACAATGAAATACAAAAAGCATGATTAAAAGTAATCTAGTACATATTTATGAAATGAAACAACAATGAAAATCATATAAATAAGCGAAATTATTACAAACCTGACAAGCAGACTATGAATCATGAGCAAATGAGAATGAGTCAAGCTGAAAAAAGCAGCAACAGCTTGTGCAACATTTAAGCTTTAAATATACCTTGTAAGTATTCAATAAACCTTTCCAAATCAGTGACCTGAGTTCTCAGTTGAGAAAGTAGCTGGTCCTTCACCTTTAACGGATCCACCAGCTAAAAATGATTCACAAACATTGGTTAGTAAGCAAAAATATTAGTAGAATTTGTATTATATGTACCTAGTGCAAGTCAGAAATAAAAAATAGAAAGAGTACACAGAGAAAAGAAATACAACCAGGACGATATGCCACACGCAACTCATTAGCTATAATAACGATTTTAGAAATGTTAATTGTTATTACGATTCGTGTTGATAAAATGCCTATCGTGAAGTTGAAATATTTGAACGAACTAAAAATCAAAATCCATCAACCCAAAATTTTTTTGGAAAAGATAAATTTTGAAACATCAGAATTCTTTATTTAATTTGACTTAAAAGTCCCAAAACTAATATATTTGATTTCATACATGAAAACTAGCTCTAAGTAAACTTACAATATGAAAACTAGACACCTTTATGGGATTTCTCAAGGCTCTAAACTAGGGCTTAAATTTTGTAGGTTTTAATTTAGTTCATTTGAAGAATTAATGTATTCTAAAAGCAAAAAAAGGAGTAAACAAATCGATAGAATACTCGTAATTGTCTTGAATTGAAGTTATCAAGTATTTTGCAGTAGGTTGCATCAAGACATGGCTAATTGTAGAAAGAAAAAGCCAAAACAGATGGTCCAAGTAATTCAGAGGCACATGCTTAAATAGCTGCACGCACGGGTAAATGGCGGGAGTAAGTATGACTCTCTTATTGGACAAATACTTGTTTGTTATTGGAAAGGCACGCCAGCCTGCAGAGTCTCAGGCAGGTTGACCAAAAATCAAAATTGACACAGGGCCGTTAGATTGCCTGGAATGAGAGGTATTATAAAAGTAATCCAAGTAGTCTAAGTTTTGGCTGTAGAGAATACTCGTGAGAATCTCCTTTTTTTTAGAATTTAAAGTTAAGATAAATCCTAATTGAGGAGGAGATATCCACCTTTTTGAAAATTTTCAGACACTTATATTCTTGATATTGTAAATAGGAGCCTGAAATTCTAAACTAAGTACGGACAATATTCTGTTGTTTTTTAAAAACAAAGGAACAGAAAATACGTACCTCAGAAACATAAAAAAGTAACAAAGAAAAGGGATGTCTTATTCTGCTGCCAAGGCCGTATTCAAGGAGAGGAGAGTACGGGGTTTGAACCTCACTTCCCCGATTTTTCTCAGAATCGTGAAAACGTTACAAAAATGCATATAAACAAATTTTGACGCGTTTGTTACAGTTTTTTGTGTCCCCTCCCCCCAAAAAATAATAACACCCCCACACACATAAAATCCGGAATATGCCCTTGTCTAATGCTGTCCTATATTCTTAAAATTGGCTACTTTTTGGTTAAAAAAAATTCTAAATAGCAAGTCTCTGTTTTTCAAACCAGAGAAAAAAAAACGTTCAAAATTTCTCTTACTCTAAGTTTTTATGGCCAGACCATTTAGTGCTATTATATTTTACAGAATCAAGAGAAAAAGGGGACTATGTATCCCTATATCAAAGGCTCTAGGGTCTAAAATCGTGACGTGATTTTAAAAACTGAACATAACTTTGAATTTTAATAAAAAACAAAACAAAAAAAAACACTAATTCAAATAGCTACCAAGCCACCAAAGAAGAAAGAACGACTACAGCAATTAATATCCACAAATTGAAATACAAAACTCCAGAAAAAAACTGAATATTATAAATCCATCGATCCGAATAAGACCATAGAACCTACGTTTCACCGTCTTCCCCTCAAATAGATACTTTATCAGTCCGTTTTTAAATTGCTATATATGTACTTAATACTCACCGGCATTATACCCAAATACCCACTTAATACCCAAACGCTTGATGCCAAATTACAAATAGCAGATCCTGCCCAGGTAGTCTGCCCATGCTCAACTACAAGGTTATCCCCATTTCTAGCACTATACTTATGTACGGAACTATTATTACGGAAAAATTTGAATGGAACCCCAGGCACAGATCTTTCCAACACTGACATACAAAAATTTGACCTAGTTCAGGCATTCACTGCATCGTATGGAGGTAAGATGTGACGGTGCTAAGGTGAGGCAAGCAGGCTGAGGTGAGGTCTCCTTTGTATAGAACATCTCTGTACAATCAAAACGTTCATATGACAATACAAATAGTTTAACGTTTATTTCCCCTATTTGTATGTTTCTGATATGCTGAATTAATGCATTCAGCCTAGTTATTGTTAATGAAGTCGCGAGCGTTAATATTGTTAGTACTCAGATTCTGTAGTGGCGAGTAGTGGAACTTATTTGTTCTAATTGAAATGAGGAAAAAAAAACTTTACAAGTAATACCAATATGAATGAAAGATTGTTAAAATAGAAACACAACTTAAATAATTTTTTTATTACTTACATAAATACACCAGCAATTTTTTTTTTTAAGTTAGTTCGATGGGAAGGGTGTATTTATTTCCGATTTTTCTTCATTACAGTTCAGCATCAACTTCAACTTTAGTTACTTTTAATCGTAGTGAGTTTGATAGATCCAATTTATTTCTGTACTTAGTTTTAATGTAAACCATAGCCGTAAATCTGGCCTAACATAGATATGAGCTAAAAGAGAGGGGGGGGGACTTTCATAGCTTCATCAAACAGGCAAGGATAGTTATTAGCAACTGAAAGCCAGAATTTCGATAACTGTTTGAGATTAAAACTGTTTTTCAGTGACGTATCTTCTTGTAAACCAACGAGTTCTTTATTTGTTTTTGTTGACATACTAGTTGGTAAGTCGTCTCGATATGGGTTACCAATTCAACAAGGAATGAAGGTTTTTCATCTCTTCCCCAGAATAGTCATCAAAATTATGTTTAACAGTGATAAATGATTGGAATTTCCAGAATTTGGAATTTGGAATGACTGGAATTTGGAATTCTGGAATGTTCATCTTAGGCCATACTTGGTTTTCAGTAATAAAATTTTTAAGTGTTTCAAAACAATAATACTCCCTATTATCAATGCAACTTTTCTAGAGCATAAGCTTTTTCATGAACGCTCAAATTTTATCGGGAATTGCAAAAATGTCAGATCCATTTCAACCTTGCAAATACAAATTAAATTCGTTTAGTTTGCAAAAAAACATCCGCCAAATAAGTGAGCCTGAGAATGAATTCGTCGTCCAGTAGATGTTTTATATATTCAGTATTTCCTTCCGAGGAAATTGCAGCTTCATTACGCAATTCCACTAATCGTGTCAGTACTTTTCCCCTGGATATCCTGTAAACTTCTGTATGCAGAAGAAGAGATGCATCGCGGCAACCCATTTCTTTATACAGTTTTTGAAATAGGCGGACTTGTAAGGGTTTTGTTTTAATACAGTTTACAATTTTTACAACTATACCAACTACTGTTTTGGAATCATCGGGCAATGCTTTGGAAACCAGAGCTTCTCTATGAAGGCTATAGTGTGTACATAAAGTAAACGGACTTAGTTCAAGAACTCTCGTAATCACACTACTATTTTTCCTAGGTCTTGCACGTCGGTAGACTCATCTAGTTGTAGAGTATAGTATTTTCTACCTCTTTTCTTCAAAACAGCAAGAAGGTGGGTCCCAAGATTGGAAATTTTTGTTAGATGGGCAAGAGCCCAGTCAACTTTGGCAACCACTGTATTAATGCTATCGACGTATGGTAAATGGCCTCTATTCTTTTGCAGTACTTTTCTTAACAAGCTTAATTTACAGTAACCAGATCAGTTAACTGAATAGAACCTTACAACATATGAATTACTTGTTATAGATCTGAAATACACTCAAATCGTAATAATAATTATTGTTACTGTATTAATTAACCGATTTAACAAATTCCTATTTTTCTCGTAGCATTCATCCAATTTATTAATTGACATTCTGAAGTCTGAAACGCATTTCTCACCCACTTACATTAGCTTGTGTAACTACTTTCTGTAAACCTAATTCTATATTAATTAATTATTATTCTATATAATTCTATATACCTAATTCTATATAAATTAATTCTATATTAATATACCACAGGAACGTCAGTTGGTTCCAGGGAAGTGCTTGTCCCATTGTTTTCTCCCCTAGATTTTGAAACATGCCTTTTTTGTATTTCCTTCTGAAAATGCACCTTTTTTGGTATTTTTCTTGGAAAAAATCAGAAGTATACTTCCCCAGATTTTGAAAAATAAATTTTGCACCACTTTACATTTTGAAAAATTGACACCACAGATTGGTCTTTTGATACTTACTTCTAAAAAGCGAATAATTATTATTACTAATACTAATACTACTACTAACATCTCACCGCAGCATCAAGCCGCCTGAGGCCAACGCAGCTACAGACGCTACTCCTCTATCCCAATCTATTCAAAGCCTCCCTCTTTACACCCGCCCAGGAAGTTCCTATTTCCCTTAAATCTTTCTTTATCACATCCTCGCACCCCAGACGAGGACGTCCTGCTTTCCGTTTAGCTCTAGGAGGTTGGCCGAAAAGGACTGTCTTCGGCAATCTGTCTCCTTCATCCGTAGAACGTGCCCTAGCCATCTCAACCTTTCTTTTATTATAGCCCTAGAAAGCGGGATTGAACCACATTTTTCGTACAGCCTACTGTTTGAAATACGGTCAGTCAGCTGAGTACCCAAAACAATCCGTAGGCGATTTCTCTGGAAAACATCTAGCAAATCTTCATCCGCTTTTCGGAGCGCCCATCCTTCAGAGCCATATTTGACCACTGTCATCACTGTAGCTTCCAATATTCTATTCTTGGTTCGCAGACTTATCTTCCTATTCTTCCAAACTTTTTTTTAATTGTGAAAACACCCTGACCCTTGACTATTCTACTTTTAACATCTTCGCTGCTCTTACCGTCATTATTAATAATACTACCAAGGTAAGTGAAGCTGTCCACCTGATCAATCTTTTCGTTACCCAACGTCACCTTTTCATCTTCACTTATTCCTAGCCTTAGCGACTTGGTCTTCTTAACATTAATTTTCAAACCTATTCTAGCCCCCTGAGCTTACTATTTATTATTATTAATATGGTTCTCATTGTAACTATTACTAAATTACAATTTATGAACTGGATTGCTTATTTATTCCTCTCACATATATTCGTATACTTGTGAAGTAAAAAGACAAAAGAGAAAAATAAGCAATCAACAACAAAATTTTGGAAAAAGACAATGGCGAAGAGACAAACGCGCATGCACCACACTTGACGGTTTGCTATGCCGTATCTTTAATTTTAAAATTGTATCTTAAAGAATTATTGAATAGGTCAATAAGCAATATTGATAATTAATATTTATTAAATAACCAACATTTTTATTATTAAGAAGGCATGAAATTTGAAATACATTCTTGTAATTTATGGCAACTTTGTTTTTTTTTTAATTCAAAAGACAAAACAAAATAATTGAATTTGGCAAAGTGGATTGGACTTTCGGTACTTTTGTTTAGGACATTATTATTATCAGCATTAAGAATCACTGCTTCTCTTAGATTACTATTATTTATTAAAAAACATATTAAAGAAATTATTACAATAGCATTAAAATGGGACTTCATAGATGCTTAAAATCATTAAATAAAACAAGTTTTTTTTTCAACTGACAGTAAGGAGCAACATCAAAACCAAAAACTAACGGAAATTATTACTTATATGAGGGATGGGGGTGCCTTCTCCTCAATACCTCGCTCTTTGCGCTAAAGTTTTTCTTAGAACATTTAAAATCCTTATTATTCTAATTAAAAGGCCCATGTGTTCCAGGAGTCGTTCTTCAAGAATTCGGACAAAAGGCAAACTTTAGCTTAAAGAGCGAGGTATTGAGGAGAGGGCAGCCCCCCATATAAGTAATAAATTCCATTCGTTATAATTTTTTATGTTGCTCCTTACTTTTAGTTGAAAAACTTATTTTTTATTTAATTTCTGATCGTTTTTGGGAATTCTGGCTCCTCTTCCATGGAAAATTCCTTCTCCCAGCAGACAATCCCTCCATGGAAAGTGACTCCTACGTAAAATACCCCCCCCCCCCCCGCTAGAAAAATTCCTCTCAGACAATTCCATTCTAGCTGAAAATTCCCCGCGAAAAATTTCTTTCGGACGGTTCCAGGTAAAAATTTTCTTAGCGCACTTTCATTTGAAAAGATTATCTTTTAAATCATGCCGAAATCCCCTCCTCCGTGGAAAAGTTTTCCCGCGAATAACCCTCCTCCCACTAAAAAGTTACTCCCGAAGAAAATTCCCTCTGGGGAATCTATCCCTTGAAAAACTCCCCTATGGCGAATTTCTCCCGTAAAAAATCCCCCCTCCTACGGGGAGATACTCTAGAAAACTCCAACCCATTAAAAATTTCCCCCGGGATAATTCCCCTAAACATCTGCACATGTAAAACTGAGTCGGCAAAAAGAAAAGAAAACCGTATAAGAAGTCTGGCAAATTCAGGAATTCTCCTCCAGTCTAAAATTTCCCCTGGAAAGCTTATCCCCCCCCCCAAAAAAAAAAAATCTTCCCTTCCCATGGAAAACTCTCCCCGTAGAAAATCCCCCAAGTAGAAAATTCACCCTCCCCCCACCCTGCAAATGTCTACATACTTCCAAAAAAACAAACACTATACGTAAACAATGGGCAAAATTTACAACTTGAATACCTTTCCCCAGGGACTGTGGTGGGTCATGTTATCTTCAAAGGCATAGTTATTGGGCCTGTCAGCTATGCTGAACAAAATGGTTATCTGAAAATTTTTATCAGAAGACTTTGAGAAAAAAGGGTATGGGAGAGGGGGGGGGGTAATTGCCCTTCAATCTTTTTGGTCAATTAGAAAGGGCACTAGAACTTTCAATTTCCGTTCAAATGAGCCCTTACCCGATATTCTAGGACTATTGGTTCGACACAATCCCCCCTGGGAAAAAAAAATAAACAATATACAAGCATCCGTGATCTTTCTTTTGGTAGAAAATACAAAATTACACATTTTTGCAGATGGGAGTTTGAAACTTCTACATTAGGGTTCTCGGATACGCTGAATCTGATGATGTGATTTTCATTTAGATCCCTTGACTTTTAGAGTGTGTTTCTCCCTTTTTTTTAAATCAGGCAAATTTTCTCTGGCGCGTAGCTTTTGATGGATAACACTAAACTAAATGAATTTTAGATATTGGAATCACCATAACAAGCCAATTCTTTTGACATATCTATTAATATCAAAACCCTGTTTTTTTAGAGTTTCAGTTACTATTGAGCCGTGTCACTCCTTACTTACAGTTCATTACCACGAACTGTTCGATTCTTAGAACAGCCTATAATTAATCCCTTTATGAGCTACCGACTATCAATGTTCCTTATCTCTTCTTTTGAAGAGTACAATTTCTTTTGTCTTATTTTCTATTGTTTCTGTTCACTATAGATTATAACGGGAATGTTGAAGTTAGGAAGAAGGAAAGGAAATCCACTTAGGCAATGATTGGCTATTAGTACAATCTATTTGTGGGCCAATTGATCAAATCGAGGAGAATAACGTGGTCCGTCAACTAGGAATGAAATGCACATCCAAATTTTCTCCAACAAAAAAGGCGTAAGAAGTCCTTGAGAAAAAAAAAGGAACTTCGATATTTTAGAAAGGTATACTATAGCAAAGGTAGTAGTCTACGAATTTATTCAAAGTTTAGTAGGTAGCTATTCAGCTCTTCAACCGTTTGAACTGTTTTATTGGGGACGAACAACAGTTAAAACTTTTCAATAATAGCTCCAATTCTAGACAGCGACTTGGCGAGGAGCGGAGGGAGATACCGGGTACAGATTACTTCCAAAACATGAATTGCTGTACAAAATATTTGCTGTGTTTTTTTTTTGCATATTTTAAGAGTAATTGCCGTCCCAGCTCCCAAGAATATAGCCCAGATGTGGTCTCTGATTTTGAAGGAAATTAGCAATTAGCGTAACATTATTAATTTCATTCCATTTTTTGCTTTGACATCTTATTTGGACAATTTTTGGGTTGACTTTCAAAATTAGTAACTCTCAAAGACTTATTTAGTAACGTAGCCAAACTGTGTAAAAATAGGTAACCACTACTTTCTAATCTGATGCATAAAAGGTAAATAGGCAAAGAATACGGCATTGGACTTTACAGTCCCTACCGGCGGTGCTGATCTCCGTTTCTTTACCCTTCAGACAGGAAGTGTAATGGGGGGGGGGCAACCATCCTGTGCTTTCGCACACCCTTCCTGTTTACCTTCCCCAGATTTCTCCAGGTACCCATTTAAAGCTGGGTAGACTCTGGCTGAGCTTACAGAGTCATGCCACTGACCCCCGTACAAAACCAAATAATTGAGTACACTGGGATTCGAACCCTCGTCTTCTCGGACAAAGGATGCTAAATCCAAGATGCATAAAACAAAAACGAAAAACTGCACATAATATAAAAGAAAATTAAAAACCTTAGAAAAAGAAAAAATCAAATTAGGCGGAAGGAATGCAATTTTGACGGCTGGAGGGAAGAACCCCTTCAGAAATCAATTCTTCCTGGTAGAGACACACAAAACAGAGATGCAAATACATTGCAGCTCTCAAAGAATGCGACAATGTGTTTAAAACCTAACCGTTAAAGGCTAAAAAATACTACCATGAATAAAGACAAATTATATTTCTAGCTTCCTTTATACTATTAAAAAAAAATGAAAAAAATGGCATTAAATAGAATGCCTCCCTAAAAAGCTTTTCTAAAGAGGGAGAGTTATTAAAGCTCAGCGCTACAGGAGAAGCACTAGAAAATCTAGCTTTTCCAGTTTATCAGTAAAGGGATGCAATAAAGAATAATGGTTGAACGCAGATTAACCGTCTACAAGTCGTGAACTTCGAACATGCTTTTATTTTGTTTCTATAGCGAAGACTGTCCCAGAGGGTCTTAGAAAACGGGAAACAATTTAAAGAAAATAAACTATTTTCATTAAATCATAATTTTTACAATTTTGTTGAACCTCAACAGGCTTAATAATTACAAAAACTCAATATGTTACAAATCTTGTTACAAAAAATACATATATATACATTTTGACATCCCTGAATAAATGTTTTCCATATGACTATAATTACATGAAATTATACAACAATATCTATATAAATTATATAAAATATAATTATATAAAAAGCTAAAAAATATTCTTACTTCATTTCTTTTAAGGAGATCGCTGAACTAGTTAAAAAAAAAAATAGTAGCCAATTGACTGTTTATTAGAAAACGTGGTTTTTATCATCTAAATAGCTCCTTTGTGCAAAAAGTGGTCATACAATGTACTCTAAAAAACAAGAAACTATGAAACACCAAGTAATATTCGGACCCCAGTAAATCATTACGAGTATGATACTATGATACTCGCATGATACTCACATTTGATATGATATTTGCAAAGTGATCATGACATTTTAATACTATGACAATTTAATCCCACAATTAACAAAAGACTTACGATAAATTCTTGCCTGTCCCAAGTTGAAAAAATTTCAACTTTTTCTTGAACATTTAAAATTTCTCAGGACTAGAAGGGGACATTAGTTATTCCCCTCCATATAAAATGCAGTAGAATATTTGCATCAATTAATAGCACATATTAATATAACATATGTATCTTTTAAACTTACGGAGAGGATCATAAGCATTTTATATGATGGTACTTGGTACTATCATATGATAGTAAATATTAATTAAAGCTGATAGTAAAAATACTTTATATGATAGTAAAAATTGATTCAAGCTGAATTCATTGGACAAAAAATCATTTATCTCTACGAAACTAAGTTAATCAAACAGTTTGTGGTAACGAACTGTAAGTAAGGAGCGACCCGGCTCAATGGTAACCGAAACTCTAAAAAACAGAAAAAATCAGATTTTAATGCTGATTTCAAATATAAAAGTTTCATCAAGTTTAGTCTTACCCATCAAAAGTTACACACCTGAGAAAATTTGGCTGATTTTAGAAAAAAGGGGGAAAGACCCCCTAAAAGTTATAGAACCTTAATGAAAATCACATCATCATATCTTTTAAACTTAGGGAGAGGATCATAAGCATATTTAAATATCACAAGCAAGTGTGAGTATCACTTACTGTGATATTTTCGGATCATAGTAACACCCCTAACGAAAAATATTTGTGAATGCGAGTTAAAGAGCCAACATTGACAGAAATATAGTCATTCTACCACTAATCATAAATAGAGTTACCTGCGCTAATGCGTTGTTCACTTGACACTTCAGTTCTTCTGGGGACAATTTATCGATGTTGTCCACGTTTAAATTCATTCTCGTCCGTAGTTCCTCTGTAAGAACAAAAAATAACGATTGATTAAATCACAATGTAACGAGTATAAATTGAATTTCTTATTGAACTTCTTGCAAAGTTCTTATCTGAATTCCTTATAAGAATTTCTTACAGAAATTCAATAAATTGAAATTTAACGAGTCAAATACGAGTAAATACGAGTCAAAAAATTTAAACTATCTTATACATTATTTTTTCTCAATCTATCTTTCTTTTTTTGTCTCTTGTTTCCCTTACGTCACATTTTTTCTTTTCTTTCAGTTTTAATCTTTTTTTGCTCTTTCCTTTTTTATTTCTCTTTGATCTTTATCCTTTAATTTTTCTTTTCCCTAAAATTTATCTCTTCGGCTCTCCTTTTTTCAAATTATGGAGTAAATTCACTCATAACCAGCACGTGTATTATTCAAAGTTCGTAATAAAGGTACATTTGACACTACTATGAATAATTTACAGCAAAACTTATTCAAACTTAAGTGCTCTTAGCTGTTTTTAAAAGTTTCCCTGTAATTATGCAGTTAAGTTTGAGATTCGAATACTTCACTCTTTGCCAGATTTTTCTTTTTCCATACATTTCATAATTGATATTTCGCTAAATGCTGTTACAAGGTAACCCAGGCTCTTCCGTCCCCAAGTTGTTGTCTCAATGAAAATGAAAGTTAAAAAAAATATATTTATTAAAAAAAAAACACAATCAATCGTAATAACGATTTCGAAAAGTACGACTTAATTATAATGAAGATTATAAAAAATATAACATTGGTCCACGCTTTTTTTACACAACTTCTTTTGAAACTTCCCCATCCCCGGTCAACTTTCTAAGCTTAAACGACGTATCTATTTTAAGAAACTAGGTTGGAATAATGAGAATTATAATTACCATATGGTAATTGTGATGGTAGAATTATGGAAGTTATGGTAGAAACTAGGATGGAATAATGAGAATTATGGTAAGGTGTAGTCCTCTAACCTAGTAAGTAGTAAAGCTGTTCTCACTCTAAGCAAAAAGGTGCCTGTATTTTGGGAGACTGAGTTGAAATAATGAGAAAAGTAGTGAAGCCCTCTGGCGTAGTAACCACTAAAACTGTGGCAACATATACAGTTGCTGAAAAGTTTAGGGTTGGTTTATATTTCGACACTGTGGTGCCGATTTAAAAGTTAGAAGATTTGGTAAATGAAAAGCCACCGCGACTATCTAAGTTTTGATTTTCAAGTATTTTCTAGTTTTATAGGGAAGAGTCTTATATCAGAATAAATAATGTATTTCTAATTCACTTGAACGTTTGACTCAGTCAGAAAAATGAAAAAAGGTTCAACTGTTCTAAGGAAAATTAAATTGCGCTTCCCGTGGAGGGGGTCAAAACATAAAAAGAACCTCATTACAATTCAAGCAAATCAATTAACAATCGAAAAGATCTAAGCGAGTTTCGACTTTTCTTGGGGTAGGGTTAGTCTTTTAGACTAATCTTACGGAATATTCTCACTCTGCTTTTAACTTCACAAAACAAGGTCAGGCTAATAGGAGAGTGTCTATTCTCTGTGTTAAGGTGTGCATAACAAAGCCCCTAATGCCAATGGGGATATCTGGTGTCATTTCGTAAATTAGATAAGTTACCTCTAGAATCCTCTAGTAGGTAAGTATCAGTTGACGCTTTTACTTTGCAAAAGGACGACGAAGCCGGCCTTATAGTTCCGACCCCTTAAATAAGGATAAGTATGGAGTACCGGATGATTTTTTCAAGGATTTGAGATCCCAAAATTACATACCAAAGTGATAATGTCACTAATGTCACAAATCTGTCAGGGCACAGGAGACCCCCCCCCTCCATGTTAAGACGCGTCTTCAATACAAGTGAGGGCACTGATAGCACAAAATGCAGTCCTTTCACAAAAAGCATTCGAAACTGGCCATGAATGGCACTGCACTTTCGTTTTCTTACCCTCAATGTGATTCTATCCCACTTTCAAGGGCTGACGGCTAGCATATACTCTGCGGATGAAGGATTACAGATTACCAAAGATCGACATTTTCAGCCAACCTTCTATGGCCAATCTAGAAAAGGACCAAAGCGGGGCGTACTCGAATAGGGTGGGAGGAGGTCGAAAGGAAAGATTCAAGGAAAACAGAACTTCTTGAAACGGTGCAAAGAGAGAGCCTTTGAAAAGATATGGATGGGGGAAGAGCGTACGTAGCTAGGTTGACCTCAGATGGCTTGGTGCTGCTGTGACCTGTTAGTAGTAGCAGCAGCAGCAAAAAAATCCTTCATAAAAAGTTTAAAACCAAATTTACGCTATCCTACAAACCTACAAAAATTTCAAGTACGTAACTGTTATGAAAACAATACCATCGGTTCGGTTTCACTTCTCAAATCTCTGGATCATATCCCACAATTGCTTCTTCTCCAACACTATTAATATACTCATGCTAATTGGAATGTAAAGGTACATCCTCCAGAAGGCTACCAAACAGTTTTCAGGTCAGGGGGGAAGGATTGCCCCTATTCCCTTTTGCACAGATACATTCATCTTTCATAATTTTAATTATTTTAAATCTATGTAGCACTAATATTTTATAGCTATTGATTCAGTCATGTAAATTCTAATTACAGCTTGAAGCTGGAGATAACCAAAAATCCTATAGACTCGAGTTTGAAGTTTAGTCAACAAGTTTATTAATTTCACTTAAGGCCTGGATTATGAACCTAAGAAGTTAAGTCTGTTAATATACATTTTTTTCTCTGTATTTTACAAATAAGCTACTTTAATTACGACTAAAAATAAGAAGAATAAAAATAAAACAAATTGTTTGCTCGAGTCGTTAATAAACCAGTACCTTATCGATAATGAAGTTCTGCCTTTCCATAACTAGTACGCGGTGATAGGCTGTTAAAACTAGAAATAATAACCATAATATAATAACAATAATATATAAATAAGGCTATATAATACTAACCAAAACATTTTTTTTTGTATTTTATAAACACACTAATTATGACTAAACACAGCTTTACGACGAAGAATAAATCGAAACAAAGACGTTTCGTTGAGTCGTTACTGAGCACATAACTTACCAATAATGAATTTCTGCCTTTCCATAACTAGCATTTGCGGGGGCCCAGCATCACCTGATTCATATGCAAACTGCTCTAAGTCTTGAAGCTGAGCTTTTAATTGTTCCATGAGCTCTTGCTGTTTCTCTTTCTGGAAAGCCAGTCGCTGTTCTTGATCCTAAAAAAATAAAATCTACGATCAGGGCCATTTTGAGAGGGTTTACCCGATTTGAACCCCCCCCCCCCCCAAAAAAAAAAAAAAACAAAAAAAACACACATTGATATATTTCCTTGTCGTTGATTAAAGCAGTAACTTGACCAGCTCTAATGCATCAATTACAAATTCTTCTGATGGTTGTCAACATCGTTCGGAAAAATCTTTTGTAACTCTTTAGTTGAAATATTCCTCCCGGAAATGCATACATTTAGATATCTTTCTTTGAAGTTGTAGGTTGATTTTGTCAGTCAATAGCTACTTGTAATCTCTCTTATTTGAGGAAGTATTTATGAGAAGTTAGTCAGTCACAAGAGCAACATAGTTTATTTGATTGGTGGAAATCATTGGACCAGAACATAAAAGCCAAGGATGACTTGCTTAAATTCTATCAGGATACGAGTGTTTGCCTTAAGAGGTGTAAGGCAAGTCCTGATTCTGGCTGAAGGCGAATAGTGAACACTAAACAAACAGATATTCACAACAAAAACCTAAATATTTGGCATCACACTTTTAAATGGTGGACTGATCTAATATGGGGGGGGAGGGGAGAGAGCGTCGTCAATGTCTTAGTGCTATTCTTTTGCTTAAAACCCGCAAAAATTAATATTAATGTGTGGAAACGAAAATTTTTCTTTAAAATCGATTTTTACAAACAGGTTTTCCGGTTATCTCACCTACCTACTAGACAATCTAATATGTTGCTTATATCCCCTCCCTAAACTACTGTTGTAAAATTACCGTAAAATAAAAACCCGGTCAGTAAAATTGGTAAGATAAGCAATTCCCTAGGGTGAATTGCTGTTTTAGAGTTGCCCTGTAGCTAGAAGACCAGTTGAGCATTTTTCAGCTTTCGGTGAGAATTTTTAAAGATTCTGGTTTTCCTAGGTTCAAAAAGGTAATACCCCTCGTCTATTTTGAAAACTAATAGGTAGAAATTTTCTTAACGTAAATGAATTCAAGTTTAGTTAAAATACTATTTAGTTTAGGGCACATAAATTTGATTTATGCTCATTTTACTTATTTCTAATAAATAGTGTTTGATTAGGGTCTAAAGGAGGGGTTAGTTTGGGCCCAATCCCCAGACACTTCAAAATTCTTTGAATTTCTTGGCACTCCCTTATCAAATCATCCAGTATTTTTTTTTACATTCGTCCTCTCCCTTCCCAGGAAAAAAAACCTTCCATGACTTCCAATTTAGTTCTTCTTTATGATATTATCTTCTACAAACACACTCATTCATCAGCGGTACAAAAAAAAAAAAAAAAAAAAAAAAAAAAAAAAAAAAAAAAAAAAAAAAAAAAAAAAAAAAAAAAAAAAAAAAAACGCCGAATGTGTCCCCTTCCATTTCCTTCCGCTTCCATCTCGGCGTAGACGTTAAATAAACAATAGGTATTTTGCCCCCTCGTTTATTGTTTTGAACTAATAAGCAATTAGCACTGGTCTCGTTGTTAAATGTCTACTGAGATAAACGGTTCAAGGAACGACAGTGGAAGCCACCCGAGAGGCAACAGATTCTCTCACTCATGCCTTATTAAGCTTTCATAGTCTTTAATATATACTTTAGGGAGTAAATAACCACCTAACCGCAGTTACTGGTTCCATGGTAGTAGCTGCCATTCTCTTGAAACTGGGTGGGTATGGTCTTTATCTAGTTCAGGGGTTGTTTTTGTTTTCACCATAGAGACATTGGCACTTTTTCCTCAGGGTGAGGCGCACTGTGGCGTTTCGTGGGGCAAGATTGTGGCAATTGTGCCACAGCTTTTTAGATCCTAGAGCTGAAAACACCAAAGTTTAACAAACTCCTGAAAAGGGAGAAAATATCAAAGCAATTACAAAAAGAGTTAAATTTTTAGCTTAGATGATTGGAGCGTCGGAATCCTTGTAGCAACGCCAAAATGAAGAAGGCAAAGACTTGAAGGATGTTTGACTTGAAGAATAAAAAAAAAAAATTAGTCAAGTCAGAGTATTTAAGGAAAACTTCCCACGAGATTTATCAACAAACTTGAGAATTAAAACTAAAAAGGTGCAGAATATGAATTTCTGTTACTCAAGGAGAAAGAACTATTTTTTTTTTTCACGGTGTTTATTGCCCTATTACTCGGTAAAGGCCCATTCACAATAACATTTAACTAATTATTGATATTTATCTAGTGCTGATTTGAGCCAGCCAGAAATTTCTATGAAAAATCTGATTGGATCAAATTACTGCTAGCTTAAATCAAACGGTAAAGTATCAATGTGAATGGACCTTGACAACAGGAGGTAAAAATTCAAAGCTTTTTCTCGTTATGGGAATCATAAGACGGAGAGTAAAGTTCCTTTGAAGTTTTCAAAACTTCCAGTAATTTTCCCAAAAAGAAATATCTTCTTCTTTTCTAGCCAACAAAACACTATAAATAAGAAACAAACGAAAATAAATAAGAAACTGTCTTAGCTCCGAAATTAAACTTATTTGGGATCATGTAATGTCAAGCTCTTGTAGAACATAGATTTATCTCTTCGAGAACCGGAGATCAAAATTATGCTTCTCTTCTAGATTTCCAAGAAATAAATCAGGAGAAGTACCAAATTCCTGTTTTTTTCTCTCTCTCTCTAATTTTCTGTTTTTTTTTAGTATTCGAATACATGTCCCGGGACTAGACTGAAAGAAGGTCAATTGCGACCCAGCTCATAGGTTGGTGGTGTGCGATTTTATCAGAATATCTACAAAAAGTTTTCGGACCTGAAATGAATTTGCTAGGAAGTCAGAATAAAATGTCTAAGTTTTGCTTTTTGGGTGTCCGGAACCAAATTAACCTCAATGGAAGGGATTCTCTAGATTCTTACCATCAGGCCATCTATCAGAAAATATTTTCAGATCTCATACAAACTAAGGGGGAGATAAGAGATAGTATCCTAGTTATGTATTTTGGGGATAACGTCAAAGCTTTTTTGTTGTCATATTTGTTATTTAACTTTGTCGTATTTGTAAAAACCCTCGGTATTAGTGCTTTTAGTGCTAAAAAGAGTAAGTTTAATAATATATGTCTATGTCTATGGACGAGAGAAGGGACGGGACCAAAAATTCCTCGTCATCAGAAAATCTACCAGAAGAGGTTGTTACATTTCACCAAGAAAACTTTGGAGGATTTCGCCAAAAAATCCCTTAGGATGAGATAACCTCTTTCTCAATGAAAGTTTACGAGTGTATCTATCAAATCGGCAACCTTGTAAGCCAGTGTCAGGCCTCTGCTGTCGTCATCCCCTAAAGAGCGTTACTCCGTTGATTCATTTCGAACATTTCTGAGAGAGATATACTTTCGCGTGCCAACGCGAAAGTATATCGCGAAAGAAAATATAAACGCGAAAGAAAACATAAATGTAGTGAAATATTACTTAAAACCAAAGTACATTTCCAGCTTTAACTCTACGTTGTAAACCAAAGCATTAGTTAAGTGTATCAATAACCTATACGCTGCCAAAACTCTTGTGCCATGAAGTACGATGAGTTAGCCTCCGTCCCATTTGCTAAAGTGTAGGGAGTCCCGTAGGTTTGGTTGGAATTCCGGTCCTCATTTTCATCACAGGCAAGAGGCGTTAAATTTTGGTATCGCTTTTGGCAGGATTGTGAAAACCAAGATCAAGTGTTCCCTTTCATCTTTTTAGAAAGAAAAAAAGGAATATACAGTGCGTCAGTAACCTTAAAGCTAGGTAATCTGATCATGTCCCTGATGAGGCTCTTAAAATTCTAAAGCTGATGCGGAAAAAATATAGACATGTTCCGAGTGGTTGTAGTAAGCGACTGTGGGTATTCCCAAAAAGCTTCCTGGTTTCACTATTACTTTGATTTGTTTGGCTCCCACGATTCGAATTTAGAATCTAGATGACATTATGTTAAAAAACGAGCGTCATCCTCTTTTGAATAAACATAGCACGCTCACTGTTTCTAAAAGTGACAGTACGCATGCACTCCGGCTTTAAAAGTATCTGGACGGTGCACTATTGATGGAGCATCAGACCCTTTAATCTCAAATGTGCAGTGATACAGGTCGATTTAAAACCTAATTAATTAAACCTAATAGATTAATACAAAACTTAATTAGTTTTGTTCCGATGCAAAAACAATATTTTTTTTCACAAGTTCAAAAATGTTAATTTTTGTAGTAGTTACCGCCTCATTAGTGGCTCTAGTGTTTAAAGTAAGGTTTTGGAAAGTCTTATCCTGCCCAAATTGAAGTATAAGTACGTGCTAGATTACGGACATTTTGATTTCTAAAAGCAAACGAATCGTGCGTTTACTCGGTTGAAGGTTCATTCAACCGCTACTGTCGTTATTTGAACTTTTTGCTAAGTTTCCCATTCTTCCGCAGGGATAGTTTTATTTTGCAAAAAATACAAATTTTCTCATCCTGGCCCTTTTGACACCGTGAATGTAGAGTTTAATAAGTTTAATACGATTACAAATCATTAATTTCAGTTTCTATCATTTAGCAGCATTTACGAGAGCTGTTTGGATTTATTTTGTACTTCCATATTGTTTAGAAGTGATTTTTTTCTGTATTCTGATTTCCATTCTTTATTGTTCCTTACTCTGCTTCTTTTTTACATGCTTTTAAGTGGGCAAGAATAACTTGATCTTAATTTAGCCATACAAAGATCTTATTTTTAACAGTGATATTGACGCCTCTCTCCTTAAAAAATAAATCAGGCACGTTCTCAAATGAAATTCCAGCAATGCCCCTGGTAAACTCCAACGCGGAATTAGTTTGCTGTAACACAAACAATGTTGCTGGAAATGTAAACAGCATTAGTATGCTTGAAAACCACTGGAAACACGTTTCATGGTAAAGAATTCGGGAATATGCTGTAATCCCCAATCTTCACATTCAGGATACTTCCAAAAACCTAGGATATCATATTAGCTCTGAATTCGCGAATGTATGTATTACTGTCTGGAGAGGAGAAAAACCTCAACTCCAAATAAGAATAACTTGTTTTTTTACGAAATTGATAAGAATATCATTTTGACTATCATGAATCGTGATTGGCAAGTAGGTGCGTAAGCAGAAATTTCTTCGGCGGGGGTGGGGAGAGCAAATTTCGAGCAGATAAAATTCGAAAGAAACACGGACTAATTAAAGAAAAGAAATAAGAAAAATCACAAAATATCCAAATTGGGGGAGGGGGTAAATTCAAACAAATTTAGTAACACAGCAGAATTTCGAGCAAATAGCAAGAGTTTTGCCTGGTGTGTTTTATGTTCCCTCAGCAAGTTTTGAATGTTATATATTAATATTTTGATTCAAAATAAATGAAAATCGATAAAAAAAAAATTATGAGACCAGCTCACCTTCACCACGGCCCAGGTTCGGCATTTCAAAATTACTCGAACACATAGCGTTCAAAACCCAGGAAACTTTGCCAATGGAAGAGCCATCTACGAGCGATACTTTATTAGTGCAGAGAATTTGCCTTCAGTTGTAGGTAATTTTTTTTAATAATTGGTATATTTTTTTCCTGCAGAATGCTATATTTTATGTCTTAGAAAAAAAGCTATTCAAGAGCTATTTTAAAAGATTTGGTAATTGTCTGTTACCAAGTATATCTCTCAGTTTATACTACCACTCTCCTCAAAAGCATTTGACACCATCTATCAAGAATTACAGATTAGATCAAAACTTCATGTAGATGACCCTCTGCCCACGTTCGCCACAAATTTCCTGCTCAGGTTCGCCAGGCTAAGGTACGGCGAACCTGGGCTGGTGAGCTTTCATTTTGTTTTCATTGTAGTATTTTGTTATGTGTTGTTGTACTATTCTGTATTTTACTAGTTCTATATTTTTCAGAAATATTGTGTATTTTACTAGTAATATCCTGTATTTTACTAGCCATCTAAATGAAGAGTTGTTACTGGCAACAATAATAGGATAAAAACAATTGGATCGAGTCGATTTGCATGCTCAGAAGTTGCAACATTGATTCGAAATTTCAGAGTTTGTTATGTTGTTGTAACATTCGACAAAGAATATTGAGACGAAACGTATTACCTTGAGGTTACTACGTAAAAAAGAGCTCTTGAAATTTTATTTGATCTTTCAAGTTCAGAACACATCATATTTCTGATAAAACAAACTGGGCAATCCAACTAACATATTCTATAAGTTTGAAGTAGTCAATGTTGTTTCATTGCCAAAATAAGTAGGTTATACATCATGACAAAAGACAAGGCTGGAAACATTGAAAAATTTAAGACTGGACATGTAAACTTCTTCTGCAAAAGTCTTCAAAGTTACATCAAGCATATTGGTGCACTATTCTGTATTTTACTAATAGTATATTTTCTTTTGTTTTCAGACATCATGCGAACGTCAAAGCCTGCTACAGAAAGGAAAAAAGATACGACTGAACCAGAACTGCTTCGTGAAGCTGTGCTAGAAGTCATTGAGAAGCAAGTTCCAAAGGCAACAGCTTCGAGAGAATACCAGATTCATCGTGCAACCTTACGAGATTATGTGAAAAGAATCAGCAAGAACGGCCTGGAGGTTAGAAGTTTGCCTCTCTCTTTTTTTTCAACACGATACGCCACTCGTAGAATTTTTACCGACGAACAAGAACGGGCTCTTGTCAAATACCTGCAAATAATATGCCATATGCATTATGGACTATCACCACTCGAGCTACGTCAACTTTGTTACAAATACGCCACGTCGAAGCAGCTTAGAATTCCAGATTCATGGATTTGTGGTGAGAAAAATCAAGCTGCGGGAGAGGATTGGTATCGGGGGTTTATGCAGCAACATCTCGAGCTTACAATCTGACAGGCAGAAGCTACCAGTCTGGGAAGGGCTACTGCCTTCAACCGCTTTACAGTTCAGCAGTTCTTTAACAATCTTCGAACTCTATACGATCGTCACTGCTTTAGCCTAGAAAATATTTGGAACGTCGATGAGACAGGATTATCGACTGTTCACAAGCCAGGCACTGTCATTGCTGAGAAGGGCCAAAGGCAAGTCGGAAAGGTAACGTCTGGCGAAAGAGGGCAGAATATCACGCTTTGTATCTGTGTTAGCGTTATTGGAAATACAGTTCCTCCAATGATGATTTTTCCCAGAAAAACGTGCCCTGATATCCTACTAAAGGGAGCTCCACCAGGGACCATTGGGTTCGGAAATCAAAAAGCTTCTGGATGGATGACGACCGTGCTCTTTGTCATTTGGCTGAACCACTTTATTAGTCATGTAAAACCAACAACATCAAAACCTGTTCTTCTTATTTTGGACAATCATATTACCAGATATTCTAGCGATCTGCTTGAGATGGCTAAGGAGAATGGTGTTAATCTTTTAACCGTGCCCCCACATACGACTCATAAACTGCAGCCTCTGGATCGCTCCGTTATGTTTCCGATTAAGGCATACTACAATCGAGAAGCCGCAGCTTTTATGAGCAGAAACAAATGCAAAACCATAGCCATTGCTAATGTTGCAGAAATTCTTGGCTCATCTTACTTCAAGGCTGTTACTCAAGAAAGCATAATCAGCGGGTTCCGCTGCACAGGAATTCATCCATTCAACCCAGAAATTTTTCAAGACCACGAATACCTAAGTTCATCCGTTTCCGATAGACCAGAAGTACCACCACTGGCCCCTTTCAGCTCAGAAGGTAACTGCGCGATATTCAGAAGCACCATGTGCAAGTGAACCACCCCTGAGAGACTCGAGTCCAGAACAGCTGCCTGTTACAATGTCTGGTTCTGTTAACGATAGCTATTCAGAAATTACAAAAATCTTTTCCCATTGCCGAAAGGATCCCCCAGGAAGTAGAAAAGAAGAACTGCAAATAGAAAGAAAACAGAAATCCTAACAGATACTCCAGTAAAAGAAAGAATTCAGCAAGAGGTGAAAAAGAAAAACAAGAAACAAAAGTGCTAGAAATGAAGAAACTAAGCAAGACAGTTGCGAAGCAATATAAATTTCCAAAAAGGAGGCTGTTTCGCGAAGCAGTTGAGCATGAAAGCAGCTCTGAAGATTTTGTAGTTGATTCTGATTGTTGCAGTGACGAGAGTCTGAATGTTGGTGATGTCGAGACTGAAACTGAAATATCTGGAGAGATTACAGTCGGTGATTTCATTCTCACTGGAATCGATGGGAAAAGAAGTGGGAAAACATACTATGTTGCGTCGGTGCTAGAAATCAATGGTGATGATCTTGATGTCAAATTTCTCAAAAAGGTTGAACCAAACAAGTTTGTTTATACAGATGAACAGGCTTTTGTAGTGAGACAATCAGTGGAAATTAAACTTGATCAATCCGTCTCATGCGGAGGGACTAAAAGGCAATCAGAAAGCTGACAATCGGTGTCGATCTTTCCACATACAATATAAAATGATCAGACAAATTTAATATGAGTTACCTGTATTAAATTTTCTTATACCAATAGCTGATGAGTATTAAACATATTCTTAAATGAGAATGGCTCTTCTGATCTTTTTAAAAGCGGTTTTCAATGCTTGGCGAACCAGAACCGGGGGATGGCGAAGCTGTACCGGGGTCGTACAGGTTCGCCATATCTGACCGAGGTCATTGTTTTTTTGAATTATGGCTATAACTGATAGGCTAACAAAATATCAAAATTTTGCTTGATGTCCTGAATGTGTAGGTACATTTTGGTGGGAGAAAGTTGACTGTAGGTTGACAAGCATAGCAGAAAAAAATTATTTTCTAAAAAAGTGATGAACGTGGGCGGGTCTCCCCTATGTTAAATTAATAATTTTATTTTTGTAATAAAATTATAAACTATATCAGATCTTGTATTATCCCGTTGAATTTGAAGTTTAAGTTAAGTTTTATTATTGGTATTTGTAAAGTATGGAGGTAATTTGAGTTCATGCTGGTAGGCATAGGGAGGACCTTGACTATATGATATATTTAACAATGTGATATAATGTTTCCTATATATGATTGGCCTAGAGGGCCAATTATTATGGATTATGGCCCAGAATTAGTTTGTTAAATGTATTTGTGAGTATTTGTAATTTAAGTGTAATGTATTAATAAAAACGACCTGAATTGAAAAAAATCGATATGAATTATTATTATTATTACTCATTTTTGACCCACACTATACAAATGTATAATACGTGGAGTAACCCGAAGAAAACACATAAAAATACAATGCAAATCAAAATAGAAATTACAAAACAAGGACACCAGTTAGAGAGTAACACATAAAAAATAAAAGACACTAAAACAAAAGAGAAAAAACATAAAAAGGAGGGGGAAAAGAAGAAGAAAAAGACTCACGACTTGTAGAATCTAATGAAGCAGTAATGTTGAGAAATGCGGAAGCAATCTGTCTTTGTTGTTATTATTATTTAATTTTTAATTACTTTTTACAATACTAAAAAACGTGAAGTAACAAAAGAGAGAAAAACAAAAAAAAACAAATAAAGGAAAAATAACTTACGACCCAAAAGAACCTGATAAGGCGGTGGCATGGAGAAATTACCAAAAGTAACATCATAGTTCTAACTCGGTAAATATATAGAACTGAAACTAACAAATCCAATGATATAAATACCTCGTCTTCTTGGTGCAAGTTACAGTTGTAGGCTTGTCACTTAATCGCATTTATTTGTTGAACATAAACTTAATAGGCTATTATTTGAAAAAAACTACGTTTTCTAAAGAGTTAAAGAGGCTGAGTTACAAGGTCGAACCTTAAAACGTACAGGGATTAGGAGGCACAGTTGGGGGGCTGCCGCCCCCCAAACCCCCCGCTTTCGCAGCCTTTAAATAAAAAAAAAATTTTTTAAACTGAAAGTAAGGAGCGACATTAAATCTTAAAACGAACAGAAATTATTCCGTATATGAAAGAGGCTGTGCCCTCCTCAACGCCTCGCTCTTTACGCTAAAGTTTTTATTGTTTAAAAAAGAGTTGTGAGAAAGTCAAATTTTAGCCTAAAGAGCGAGGCGTTGAGGAGGGCACAGCCTCTTTCATATACGGAATAATTTCTGTTCGTTTTAAGATTTAATGTCGCTCCTTACTTTCAGTTTAAAAAACTTTTTTTTTTATTTAAAGGCTGCGAAAGCGGGGGGTTTGGGGGGCGGCAGCCCCCCAACTGTGCCTCCTAATCCCTGTACGTTTTAAGGTTCGACCTTGTAACTCAGCCTCTTTAACTCTTTAGAAAACGTAGTTTTTTTCAAATAATTTCTGCACGTTTTTGTACAGTTTATTACTTATTATTGCTTGACTAACTGTTAGCTGATCGTGTCAGGAGTTAAAGTTGGGGGGCTGCCACCCCCCAAACCCCCCGCTCTTGAACATTCTTGTGTTAAGGCTGTTAATTCCTGAATACTCAAATCACGTCGTACAGGGTGCCTCCTAATCCCTGTACGTTTTAAGGTTCGAACTTGTGACTCAGCCTCTTTAACAGCCCCCCCCCCCCCAACTGTGCCTCCTAATCCCTATACGTTTTAAGGGTTGACCTTGTAACTCAGCCTCATTAACTCTTTAGAAAACGTAGTTTTTTTCAAATAATACACATAAACAGGTTAGACATGCTTTGTTATGAAAATTGACGCGCAGATATTTTCATAACAAAGCATGTCTAACCTGTTTATCTGTATTATTTAAAAAAAAATAAGGTTTTTCGTAAATGTAAATTCGGGGGATAATTTTTTCGGTCTGAAAATATCAAAAGGCCCTAACAGGTCGAATTCTGCTTCGAATGAGTCCTCATTCAACCGGATCCGTTGCCAACTGTGGCCTGTAGGCGTGGCTAAGAAAAAAAAAGAAATGAATTTTAAGTGGCTATATTTGGTTTTTTGAAAACAGGGAAGGAGTGATCGGATTGAGCTGAAATTTCGAGGATAAGCTCCCGGGCCCTAGGAAAGCTTAACCTCTAAATTTCAGCCCAATCGGACAACGTTAAAGGGGGGCTGTGGTGGGAGGGTCCAAACTTCCGGCCCAGTTTACCCCATGAAGATAAAGTCGGAGGAGGATGAAATTTTGCAAGTTTCTTAGTTTGAGCTTGGGCTACAAAATGCGATTACCGCCGTCTCTCTGCGACCTCTAGGACCTGAAATCGCTTAACATTGTGGTGGGTCGCCTCTTTATAGAGGCACAAGTGTGCCTCCTTGATGTAAATTCGGGGGATAATTTTTTCGGTCTGAAAATATCAAAAGGCCCTAACAGGTCGAATTCTGCTTCGAATGAGTCCTCATTCAACCGGATCCGTTGCCAACTGTGGCCTGTAGGCGTGGCTAAGAAAAAAAAGAAATGATGAATTTTAAGTGGCTATATTTGGTTTTTTGAAAACAGGGAAGGAGTGATCGGATTGAGCTGAAATTTCGAGGATAAGCTCCCGGGCCCTAGGAAAGCTTAACCTCTAAATTTCAGCCCAATCGGACAACGTTAAAGGGGGGCTGTGGTGGGAGGGTCCAAACTTCCGGCCCAGTTTACCCCATGAAGATAAAGTCGGAGGAGGATGAAATTTTGCAAGTTTCTTAGTTTGAGCTTGGGCTACAAAATGCGATTACCGCCGTCTCTCTGCGACCTCTAGGACCTGAAATCGCTTAACATTGTGGTGGGTCGCCTCTTTATAGAGGCACAAGTGTGCCTCCTTGACTTTATAGAGGCACAAGTGTGCCTCCTTGATATAGAGGCACAAGTGTGCCTCCTTGATTACTTATTATTGCTTGACTAACTGTTAGATGATTGTGTATTATTCTTTTCTTTCTCGACAGGGTGTTTTAAGGGTCGACCTTGTAACTCAGCCTCTTTAACTCTTTAGAAAACATAATTTTTTTCAAATAATTTAAAAAAGAAACTGAATTTTTTTTTTTAATTTAAATTCAGTATATAAAAAATTTGATCTAACGGTGAATCGAACTCGGGTTTTCCGCCTGACTGCCAGAAGTCTCACCGCTACACTAAAGAGACATAATTGAAAATGTTTTTTAGTGAGGTGATGAATCTTTTTGACGCAAGCAAAACTTGATATGTGGTTTTTGGAAAACAGGGAAGGAGTGATTAGATTGAGCTGAAATTTCGAGGATAAGCTCCCAGGCCCCAGGAAAGCTTATCCTCTAAATTTCAGCCCGATCAGACAACGTTAAAGGGGGGGTTGTGGTGGGAAAAATTAACATGGGCTAATATAGGAAAACGAGGTTTTTCGTAAATGTAAATTCGGGGGATAATTTTTTCGGTCTGAAAATATCAAAAGGCCCTAACAGGTCGAATTCTGCTTCGAATGAGTCCTCATTCAACCGGATCCGTTGCCAACTGTGGCCTGTAGGCGTGGCTAAGAAAAAAAAAAGAAATGAATTTTAAGTGGCTATATTTGGTTTTTTGAAAACAGGGAAGGAGTGATCGGATTGAGCTGAAATTTCGAGGATAAGCTCCCGGGCCCTAGGAAAGCTTAACCTCTAAATTTCAGCCCCATCGGACAACGTTAAAGGGGGGCTGTGGTGGGAGGGTCCAAACTTCCGGCCCAGTTTACCCCATGAAGATAAAGTCGGAGGAGGACGAAATTTTGCAAGTTTCTTAGTTTGAGCTTGGGCTACAAAATGCGATTACCGCCGTCTCTCTGCGACCTCTAGGACCTGAAATCGCTTAACATTGTGGTGGGTCGCCTCTTTATAGAGGCACAAGTGTGCCTCCTTGATTCGAGAAGGAAAAGTGCAAAGAATTTTTGAAAAAAATAAACTTGGAAATTTCACCATTTTTAAACAAATTAAACCGTTTGCCTAAATGAACAGCAATTGAAGAGCTGGTCTTGTCAATTGAAACCAAATCTCTAAAATGTTAAGTTTGATAACAACATATGCTCACAAAGAATTTGCTGTTTAAGATGATTTTATAAGTAAAAAATTCATGTTTTTTTAAATCACTCATCAAAAGTTATTAGCATAAGATTTTATCTAATCTTTTTAAAAGGAATAACATACCCCTAAAACAACAAAATTTTGTTAAAAATTACGTCCTTAAATTCTACATGTCTAATAACCCTTGAGAAGAAGACTGAGCCTCCTTTCTACAAAAATACGAAATTTCCTTTTTTTTTCGAAGAGTTTGGGGCAATGTTTTGTTTTTGTTTATCACAGATGATTGTATGGAGCCAGTGGTAATAAAATCGAAGAGGTCTCATTTGAACAGAAGTCGAAAGTCCCAGTACCATTTCGAAGAAACAAACGAGATTGAACCGCAGAGAAGTTGCGATTTCTGCTAATTAATGATGCAAAAAAAACAATTTAAGCCCGAAGACAAATTACTATCGAGTGGTTTTCTGCATTGTCAATCAGTTTCGAACTATCAGCCTCGTAATTTCAGAGGGCATTGATGTGGCACGGTGGCAAATTATTGCCTGTGCATAGAGGCAGACCATGCAAAATAAACCCCTATTTTACGCAACTAAGCTTAATTTGACTGATTTGATTCATCTGAGGCTTAATTAATTGATATACACTACCCATCAGGTATTACTGGGATGATCAGTGAATCTTTCTGTGGGAGGGCAAGGGGTACCTGAAATCTCATAAGTTGTGTTGCTAAGAGCACATTATCTAACTTCAGTTAGAAGTATCAAGCATATTTAAGAATATGATTAAGAAAAGTCAAGCCGTAAATACGTCATGGGTGAATTTAAACTTGAATTAAACCTACCATCGCAAAGGCATCGCTACAGGGTAGAGGGCTACAGGGCTGAAAATAAACATGAGGACCTGAAATTCCATTTTTATCATTAGAGCCCTCCCTGACTAATATTTTAAGAATGAATACTTCTAGGAATGTCTACCATTCTGAAAGTGCTTTCAACGAAAATTTAAGTTGTAAGTAAACAGTTGGGAATTGAGGAAGGGGTAGCCCCAAGTACATTTAAGATAGCCCTGCAAATGACATTAAAGACTAAAAGAAATTGTATTTGCAAGAAAAATTCCGAATGAAAGAAAGAAGTGACGTTAAAGCTTAAAAAAAATAAAAGGAATTATACTACATGTGAGGGGAGCTGCTTCTCCCCTGACCCCCCCCCCCACCACTCTTTTCATTGCAGAAAGTTGAATTCATGCTTTATTGAGAGTATGATCAATAGATATACTATGTTGAAACCATAGAACTTCCTTATTCGCATCGGCTGAAAATAATAAAACGTTCAGTTCGAATGTGTTGACATGCAACAAGTAATAAAAAAATTAGAATTACCAACTGGTTATATTTGTTGCACTCTAAATATTTTAGGAAAATACTAGTCAAAATCTAGCTTAAATAGTGGGCTGGTGGGATGCAGTCTGTTTGTTATAGATTTGGTGCCCCTGTTAACTTTCATTTGAAACAATCTGTCTAAAGCGTATGTTGAATTTTTTTTATTGCAGAAAATGACTCGAAAATTGCAAGAACAATTTTTGTGAATATCTTTAAGAAATCACCCAAAAATCTTTAGGGGTAACCAAAGAGAGGACTTTTGGAGATCAAAGACTACGAATATTATATTTTGAACAGGAAATAAAATATTAGGAGGTAGGTGTCAAAACCAGACAAAAAAAATTAGATCTTGTAAAAGAAATAGCTTAAGAAGGACCAGATAATTTTAATGATTAACTTACATTATAATATTACATTAGGAGGTATATTATTATATAATAATAATATATTATAATAATAATTTATTATTATAATATTATAACTATAATAATTATATTATAATAAAACATTAAGAGGTAGGTGTCAAAACCAGACAAAAAAAATTAGATCTTGTAAAAGAAATAGCTTAAGAAGGACCAGATAATTTTAATGATTAACTTACATTATAATATTACATTAGGAGGTATATTATTATATAATAATAATATATTATAATAATAATTTATTATTATAATATTATAACTATAATAATTATATTATAATAAAACATTAAGAGGTAGGTGTCAAAACCAGACAAAAAAAATTAGATCTTGTAAAAGAAATAGCTTAAGAAGGACCAGATAATTTTAATGATTATATTGCATTATAATATTATATTAGGAGGTATATTATTATATAATAATAATATATTATAATAATAATTTATTATTATAATATTATAATTATAATAATTATATTATAATAAAACATTAAGAGGTAGGTGTCAAAACCAGACAAAAAAAATTAGATCTTGTAAAAGAAATAGCTTAAGAAGGACCAGATAATTTTAATGATTATATTGCATTATAATATTATATTAGGAGGTATATTATTATATAATAATAATATATTATAATAATAATTTATTATTATAATATTATAATTATAATAATTATATTATAATAAAACATTAAGAGGTAGGTGTCAAAACCAGACCAAAAAAATTAGATGTTGTAAAAGAAATAACTTAAGAAGGATCAGATAATTTTAATGATTAACTTACATTATAATATTACATTAGGAGGTATATTATTATATAATAATAATATATTATGATAATAATTTATTATTATAATATTATAACTATAATAATTATATTATAATAAAATATTAGGAGGTAGGTGTCAAAACCAGACCAAAAAAATTAGATCTTGTAAAAGAAATAACTTAAGAAGGATCAGATAATTTTAATGATTAACTTACATTATAATATTACATTAGGAGGTATATTATTATATAATAATAATATATTATAATAATAATTTATTATTATAATATTATAACTATAATAATTATATTATAATAAAACATTAGGAGGTAGGTGTCAAAACCAGACCAAAAAAATTAGATCTTGTAAAAGAAATAACTTAAGAAGGATCAGATAATTTTAATGATTAACTTACATTATAATATTACATTAGGAGGTATATTATTATATAATAATAATATATTATAATAATAATTTATTATTATAATATTATAACTATAATAATTATATTATAATAAAACATTAAGAGGTAGGTGTCAAAACCAGACAAAAAAAATTAGATCTTGTAAAAGAAATAGCTTAAGAAGGACCAGATAATTTTAATGATTATATTGCATTATAATATTATATTAGGAGGTATATTATTATATAATAATAATATATTATAATAATAATTTATTATTATAATATGATAATTATAATAATTATATTATAATAAAACATTAAGAGGTAGGTGTCAAAACCAGACAAAAAAAATTAGATCTTGTAAAAGAAATAGCTTAAGAAGGACCAGATAATTTTAATGATTATATTGCATTATAATATTATATTAGGAGGTATATTATTATATAATAATAATATATTATAATAATAATTTATTATTATAATATTATAATTATAATAATTATATTATAATAAAACATTAAGAGGTAGGTGTCAAAACCAGACCAAAAAAATTAGATCTTGTAAAAGAAATAGCTTAAGAAGGACCAGATAATTTTAATGATTATATTGCATTATAATATTATATTAGGAGGTATATTATTATATAATAATAATATATTATTATAATTATAATAATTATACTATGATAAAACATTAAGAGGTAGGTGTCAAAACCAGACAAAAAAATTAGATCTTGTAAAAGAAATAAGCTTAAGAAGAATCAGATAATTTTAATGATTATATTGCATTATAATATTATATTAGGAGGTACATTATTATATAATAATAATATATTATAATAATAATTTATTATTATAATATTATAATTATAATAATTATATTATAATAAAACATTAAGAGGTAGGTGTCAAAACCAGACCAAAAAAATTAGATCTTGTAAAAGAAATAGCTTAAGAAGGACCAGATAATTTTAATGATTATATTGCATTATAATATTATATTAGGAGGTATATTATTATATAATAATAATATATTATTATAATTATAATAATTATACTATGATAAAACATTAAGAGGTAGGTGTCAAAACCAGACAAAAAAATTAGATCTTGTAAAAGAAATAAGCTTAAGAAGAATCAGATAATTTTAATGATTATATTGCATTATAATATTATATTAGGAGGTATATTATTATATAATAATAATATATTATAATAATAATTTATTATTATAATATTATAATTATAATAATTATATTATAATAAAACATTAAGAGGTAGGTGTCAAAACCAGACCAAAAAAATTAGATCTTGTAAAAGAAATAGCTTAAGAAGGACCAGATAATTTTAATGATTATATTGCATTATAATATTATATTAGGAGGTATATTATTATATAATAATAATATATTATAATAATAATTTATTATTATAATATTATAATTATAATAATTATATTATAATAAAACATTAAGAGGTAGGTGTCAAAACCAGACCAAAAAAATTAGATCTTGTAAAAGAAATAGCTTAAGAAGGACCAGATAATTTTAATGATTATATTGCATTATAATATTATATTAGGAGGTATATTATTATATAATAATAATATATTATAATAATAATTTATTGTTATAATATTATAATTATAATAATTATATTATAATAAAACATTAAGAGGTAGGTGTCAAAACCAGACCAAAAAAATTTGATCTTGTAAAAGAAATAGCTTAAGAAGGACCAGATAATTTTAATGATTATATTGCATTATAATATTATATTAGGAGGTATATTATTATATAATAATAATATATTATAATAATAATTTATTATTATAATATTATAATTATAATAATTATATTATAATAAAACATTAAGAGGTAGGTGTCAAAACCAGACCAAAAAAATTAGATCTTGTAAAAGAAATAGCTTAAGAAGGACCAGATAATTTTAATGATTATATTGCATTATAATATTATATTAGGAGGTATATTATTATATAATAATAATATATTATAATAATAATTTATTATTATAATATTATAATTATAATAATTATATTATAATAAAACATTAAGAGGTAGGTGTCAAAACCAGACCAAAAAAATTAGATCTTGTAAAAGAAATAGCTTAAGAAGGACCAGATAATTTTAATGATTATATTGCATTATAATATTATATTAGGAGGTATATTATTATATAATAATAATATATTATTATAATTATAATAATTATACTATGATAAAACATTAAGAGGTAGGTGTCAAAACCAGACAAAAAAATTAGATCTTGTAAAAGAAATAAGCTTAAGAAGAATCAGATAATTTTAATGATTATATTGCATTATAATATTATATTAGGAGGTATATTATTATATGATAATAATATATTATAATAATAATTTATTATTATAATATTATAATTATAATAATTATATTATAATAAAACATTAAGAGGTAGGTGTCAAAACCAGACCAAAAAAATTAGATCTTGTAAAAGAAATAGCTTAAGAAGGACCAGATAATTTTAATGATTATATTGCATTATAATATTATATTAGGAGGTATATTATTAGATAATAATAATATATTATTATAATTATAATAATTATACTATGATAAAACATTAAGAGGTAGGTGTCAAAACCAGACAAAAAAATTAGATCTTGTAAAAGAAATAAGCTTAAGAAGAATCAGATAATTTTAATGATTATATTGCATTATAATATTATATTAGGAGGTACATTATTATATAATAATAATATATTATAATAATAATTTATTATTATAATATTATAATTATAATAATTATATTATAATAAAACATTAAGAGGTAGGTGTCAAAACCAGACCAAAAAAATTAGATCTTGTAAAAGAAATAGCTTAAGAAGGACCAGATAATTTTAATGATTATATTGCATTATAATATTATATTAGGAGGTATATTATTATATAATAATAATATATTATTATAATTATAATAATTATACTATGATAAAACATTAAGAGGTAGGTGTCAAAACCAGACAAAAAAATTAGATCTTGTAAAAGAAATAAGCTTAAGAAGAATCAGATAATTTTAATGATTATATTGCATTATAATATTATATTAGGAGGTATATTATTATATAATAATAATATATTATAATAATAATTTATTATTATAATATTATAATTATAATAATTATATTATAATAAAACATTAAGAGGTAGGTGTCAAAACCAGACCAAAAAAATTAGATCTTGTAAAAGAAATAGCTTAAGAAGGACCAGATAATTTTAATGATTATATTGCATTATAATATTATATTAGGAGGTATATTATTATATAATAATAATATATTATTATAATTATAATAATTATACTATGATAAAACATTAAGAGGTAGGTGTCAAAACCAGACAAAAAAATTAGATCTTGTAAAAGAAATAAGCTTAAGAAGAATCAGATAATTTTAATGATTATATTGCATTATAATATTATATTAGGAGGTATATCATTATATAATAATAACATATTATAATAATAATAATAATTTATTATTATAATATTATAATAATTATATTATAATAAAACATTAAGAGGTAGGTGTTAAAACCAGACAAAAAATTAGATCTTATAAAAGAAACAGCTTAAGAAGGATCAGATAATTTTAATGATTATATTACATTATAATATTATATTAGGAGGTATATCATTATATAATAATAATATATTACTATAATAATAATAATTTATTATTATAATATTATAACTATAATAATTATATTATAATAAAACATTAAGAGGTAGGTGTTAAAACCAGACAAAAATTAGATCTTATAAAAGAAACAGCTTAAGAAGGATCAGATAATTTTAATGATTATATTACATTATAATATTATATTAGGAGGTATATCATTATATAATAATAATATATTACTATAATAATAATAATTTATTATTATAATATTATAACTATAATAATTATATTATAATAAAACATTAAGAGGTAGGTGTTAAAACCAGACAAAAAATTAGATCTTATAAAAGAAACAGCTTAAGAAGGATCAGATAATTTTAATGATTATATTACATTATAATATTATATTAGGAGGTATATCATTATATAATAATAATATATTACTATAATAATAATAATTTATTATTATAATATTATAACTATAATAATTATATTATAATAAAACATTAAGAGGTAGGTGTCAAAACCAGACAAAAAATTAGATATAATAAAAGAAATAGCTTAAGAAGGATCAGATAATTTTATTCATTATATTATATTATAATATTACATTAGGAGGCATAATAAATATATTATAATAATACATTATTATAACAATAATATCATAATAATATTTTCTTATAATATTATAATTATAATAATTATATTATAATAAAATATTAGGAGATAGGTCTCAAAACCAGACAAAAAATTAGATATAATAAAAGAAATAGCTTAAGAAGGATCAGATAATTTTATTCATTATATTATATTATAATATTACATTAGGAGGCATAATAAATATATTATAATAATACATTATTATAACAATAATATCATAATAATATTTTCTTACAATATTATAATTATAATAATTATATTATAATAAAATATTAGGAGATAGGTCTCAAAACCAGACAAAAAATTAGATCTTATAAAAGAAACAGCTTAAGAAGGATCAGATAATTTTAATGATTATATTACATTATAATATTATATTAGGAGGTATATCATTATATAATAATAATATATTATAATAATAATTTATTATTATAATATTATAATTATAATAATTATATTATAATAAAACATTAAGAGGTAGGTGTCAAAACCAGACAAAAAATTAGATATAATAAAAGAAATAGCTTAAGAAGGATCAGATAATTTTATTCATTATATTATATTATAATATTACATTAGGAGGCATAATAAATATATTATAATAATACATTATTATAACAATAATATCATAATAATATTTTCTTATAATATTATAATTATAATAATTATATTATAATAAAATATTAGGAGATAGGTCTCAAAACCAGACAAAAAATTAGATATAATAAAAGAAATAACTTAAGAAGGATTAGATAATTTTAATGATTGAAGAATATTCGGAAACGGAAAGAAGTGTCTAAAAAGGGAAGGAAAAGACATGCAATGTCAGTAACGCATGTCCTTACATTAATGTCTAGTATTAAGGAAGAGCAGCTAAAAATCCAAGAAATATCCACGGAGTTGTTGAGGGCAGGTTATGTCAAGATTAGTAATGGACAATATCAAACAAAACAAAATAGAATAACACCACATAATGCATACAGCACAATATTAATATTTAATTCCCTGACTGTATATCATTAATCGGAGCTAATCAGAAAGATGTCATAGGCCAAAATAGATTTCAGCGCATTGAATCTTTTGCACGAGAACTGAAAAAAAAATCACGAAATAAGGATTAGGATCTACTATAAACAACAGTTTTTATAAGATGATTTGCTTATTGTATGCCGATATTTAGCTATTCAACGCCCCCTCTCGACAAAGACAATTTTATATTTTCCTCTGGCGTGTTCTTTCCTTCAGTGATGATATCAAACTGGTGGTCGTAACAAGTCAAAAGAGTTCATAAATGACTTTTATGACTGGTGGTCTTATAAACTTATTCTATTAAAATTTGAAAATCTGGTATTTTTTGTTAAACAGCAGAATATACTGTGCTGAAATAATATCCTTTTCAACAGTCTCAGATCAGAATACGACAGTTTTGGTCATAAAAAGGACCCAATTGACAATGAGCAAAATTACGTTAAATCAAATTCACATGCCTGCCTAGAAAGATAAAAAAGTCCAGGCATAATCATTTTCTACCAATCGTAATTTGCTTCCACTTCTACAAGCAGTCCTGACTGCTTCGCAGCAATGATGGCTGCAGATTGATGTCAATCTAAGCACATGCATAAGCGCAGCCTTTAACAGGCAAATAAGTTGAACATAGAAGCCTCAGACAGTTTCATTGTACTATATCCTAGTTTCATAGAAAGGGCTCCCACTCAGGGGCACATTTGGTCAAAAAGCAACATGACCAATACTATATTAAAATATATCTATTCAACCTCTGTGTTGAGCTTAAACTATTTAAATGATTAGGTGCCCATGCCCTGGGGGGTAGAAGCATTATATCACCCCTGGAGTAACATTTCTAAGATTTTTAAAAAAATTGATAAGCATGGCCATAGTAAAATTCCGATTAGATTATAATACTATGCCAAGTCAAAGTAGCACCTGACGGCACAGAAAGGACAGTTCGGTTTTCTTCAAACAATTTCTTTGCTTAAAAAAGGCATTAGATGATGTCAAGATTTTCAAATTATCTTTTTACGATCATCCATTCTACAAGATGAGGCCAATGAAAAAAACAACAACAATACATTGGAGAAACACTGATCATTACTAAGTTTAAGATACCAGGCAGACTATTACTAAGGACTTCAAAAACCTATAAATACCAACTTGATGTAAATCAAACACCATTTGCGAGATATTTGCTTAGGCTACTGAGGCTAATAGTAATATTAGCCTCAGATTTGTAGTCCAGGAGCTCAAAAATCTTTTAGCTCCAATTTTAATGGGAGTAAAAATCATTTGTGAAACGCACATGCTGCATACTGTATTTTGTTTTTAAGAAATTACTTTAATTAGATTTACGGCCTTTAATTTAATTAGCTTAATTAGAAATTACGGCCTCCAATTTGAAATACTCATTTCAAACCATTAGACATGAGCTTTGGCAAGAATCAAACACCATTTGCGAAATTTGTGCTTGCCACCTTTCAATTTTGGAATTTTAATTTGCAACATAAAGCTCTGATTTGTAGCCAAAAAAGTTTAGAAATCCTTTGATACAAAATGTGGTAGAAACTGAAAGCCAAATGTAATACATACAGGTGCTACTGTTTTGTGTTAGGATGCCTGTATTGCGATTTCAGTCTCAAATTCAGAATTAGTGGCTTCAAAAATCCTTAAACTTAGAAGGAAATGAAACATTTTTCGTGAAAAATATTCTTGTAATTTCCTTTAAATTTCTATATTCTAATACTAGCCTGAGGTTTATAATCAACAAGCTCAGAAAGTTTTTGATGTAAGCTCTAGTAGAAATTAAAATCAACCTACACACAATGTATGGTGCTTACTATGTTTTGTTTTAAGACAAGCAAATTAAATTTTAGCCTAATTCCATAATTAGTGATTTCAAAAACACCTAAATATCATCTTTGGTAAATGCCAAACCCCATTTCTGAATATGTCTTGATCCTCTATATCATGGGTTGGCAACCGGAAGGCCGCATTCGGCCCGCGAGGCGTCTTGGTGCGGCCCGCAAGATCCTAGCTCGAAGGGGGTGCCATCTAACATTCTGCCATATAGCATTCTCGAAAAATCCGTAAGCGTCATTTAGCATAGTTAGTTTGATGTTCAACTATCCAGTCCAGACCAATTATTTTGGTATGCTACAATTTTTGTTTCTGAGCAAACCTACATCAAAGTTTGGGAAATATCCCCCCAAAAACATTTTTTCTTTTGGTTTTCTTTGTTTATTCTTTTAAGTTCAGTAAAATTTAGTGCTTGGGGTACCAAATGAAAGCCAAATTATCTGGTCATGTTATGTGGCCATCTTGTTGCAAAACATTCGGAAGAAAAAACATAATGCTTGATTTTGTAGATGGTTGTCATCTGTTATATAGTGGAACAGGAAAATATGGTACACACTGGGGCATATCCCAGTATGTACCAGATGAGACCCATCTACAAAATCGAGGGTATTTTTTTTTCTTAAAAAGGGTTTAAGTACATCCATGTTGTCAAAGGAGCATTGATACAATGTCTCGGGAACAGATTAAGCTGTCGAATTTCAACTTTCAGGGAATTAGAGGAGGAGTAAAACTAAATCAAAAAGTACAATATATATCCAGATAGTCAAAAAGGTGTATGTGAAATATTCCAGGAAAAAAAGTGGCAGGAACGCTCGAACTTTCAGAGCGTATTATTGGGAATGTTGAACTAAATCAAAAGACACTATGTCCATCCAAGTTTGTCATAAGAGCATATTACGGCATCTTAGAAACGGATAAAGGTATTAAGTTGAAACTTAAAAACCTATTAAGGAGGATTTATAACTATACATGGATGTTAAAATGGTCTATCTGCAATATATCTGGGATGGCCAAGGGCATTAAGGTGAAACTATCAAGGGGTATTGCAGTGTTTATTGAACAAAATCCATATGTACCCTATACATGCAGGTTGTCAAAAGGGCATATGAAAAATATATTTAAGAAACAGCTAAAAGTAATATATTGAACCTTTGAGGGCTACTACTATTTATGCAATTAGTACTACTGCTATTGTGACTTTTTCAAACTGTGACTGCTTTTAACTGTTTGAATTTGTGATTACTTGCAACTGCAAATACTTGTGAATGTGACTGATTGCGAAAGCAACCCCAACTAATTGTAACTATAATTGCCAGTGCATGTGACTTTGACTGCATCAACTACTTGCCTATACAAAACAACAAGACAATCCCTCAGAACTGGAGCAAAGCCAGAGGCAGGGATAGACTGGCTGGTAGGCTATCGAGTTTAAAATCCCCAACTGTGACCAGTATCGTTACTAGCAAAAATGTTGAGGGGGGGGGGGGGGAGCAAGAGATTTTGCCGACTGGCTGGCCATTTTTACCGGCTTTTTTGTCAATATAATTAGCATAATTTCCGTTTCGAATACAATACGTAAAATCACTGCACGAGTCGGTAAAACCGCTGCATTAACCAACCGAGATTTAGATTTCGGTGCATATCATTTCACTATTTTAATGCTGATTATTTAGCCAAATAGAAAGTTGTGGCACCATCTCTAAAATCACGGCAGGAGTCGGTAAAACTGCTGTGTTTACCGATCAAGTTCAAAGTTTCTGTAGATGACATGTCAGTATTGTCGTGATCTTTATTGAACCGAACAAAGAATTTTACCGGCGTCTGAAAAATCGTGGCGCAAAGCGCCACGATTTTACCTTTTTTTACCGAATGACCAAAAACACTGGAGGAGGTGTCGTCCCCTCCCCCCCCCCCATTCGTGACGGCCCTGACTGTGACTACGCAAGCCTGAACCCACAAGCTTGGGTCTAGGAACGAACTTTAACAGGGTCAACATTGAACAGTTTTTCTCAAAGCCGAAGTAAGTTCTAGAAAAGCTTCCTTTTACTGCAAGTGACATATACAAATGTGACGAAAATTCTCCGACCACAGTTCACATTCCTCCTTTAAGTGTTTAAGGTGAAAAAGATGATACTGTGCAAGGCAGCATCCTCAGAGAGAGGTATAACAAAATTGAAAAAATAAAAGGTGAAATAATGAAATACTAAAATGAAAGTGGATTAATACAACTTCAAACTAAGTTTGAAAACCGGTTTGGTGATTTCACAAAGATCTCATGTAAGATAGATATTTTCGAAAACCCCTTCGCACTGGATATTTCTCGATTATCACTGTTCTCGATTATCGAACATACATTAGTTGCAATATTATACGTCTTTACTACAATAAATGTAGCAAAAATACACATTAAGCGTTATATTTTTAAACCTAAAATATTTTGATATATATATTGTAGATGTACTCTAATTATTATAGTATACCTACAATACTACACTACAGTGTAATGACGTGTGACCTAAGTGCGGCCCGCGCAATCTCCCAACGTAAAATTTTGGCCCTTTTACAACAAAAGGCTCTATATCACAACACGAGCCTTGTAATCATCAAACACTGAAACCTGCCGATACACACGGTATGTACTGGAAAAGATTGTGAATTATGTAGGTTGTACACTCTGCTATGGTGGTGATATTGTAGCTTTCACCTAATATTTATAAGAACTGACTCCAAAGCAGTTAAAAATGAACTTTGACTGAATTCAAACAGCCATTCCCTAAGCTGTTTCTGATGATTATCAATTGATAGGGGTGCGACACATCTTTGCGAAAAAAAGGAGTTGGAGGCGGGGGGGGTGCGGGTTAGGCCCAGGTGTGCAGTTTTTGGCCCTCAAATTATAGAGACTAGACATCCTTGCTTCATTCTGATTTTAATAAGGTTAGGTCTTTGCTCGATTTTGATTTTAATAAGGTTTAACACGTTTAGTAAGGTTTAACACTTTTCTGTTAAAATGTATCTATGACCCTATTTTTCTTTAGTTTTTTTTCATGAATTGGCTCCATTTCAAACTTGAGACCTTTCCCTTGTGGCCCATGCATCATGTATATCTAGATGCATATTCTTTGGATTTTTCAACTGTTCTAATTTAGATACTGAATTTGAAATTTTAATCCAACGCCATCTGCGGCTGTAAAAGCACAAAGGAAAAGCGACACGACAGTTGTGTGCCTCCTATTAATTTATTCAGTGGAAATGGGTACTAGAATGCACATTTTGCAATCAGAGGAGCCCTCTCGAAATTTTCTAAGGTTGTCTGTTCATTACTATGAGGCTACAGACAAAAAAAAGAAACAGTGGATACTTTACAAGTCCGCGTTATTACACTAGCAAAAATTATATGTCATTATATGTTGTCAGGACCCTTTTTTATTATTAGAACAACCGTTAGAACCTCTGACCTCTTGAAACATAAGAGCAAATAAATGCAATAGACCTACATCTCAAAGACAATATATTGATATATTACTTACAAGGTTATCACTACCATCTCCTATTCTTTTCAAAATGCTAGGATCCGGAATTCCTCGTGAAGCAAATGATTCTAGCTCTTTTAGCAAATCTTCTTTTGTATTTAAGGGGGCTTCAACAATTTGTCTCAGACGAAACTGTACCTAAAAAAAAGGAAAAAAAGCTGCCATCAAAAAGTTGCCACAACCAAGGGGTCCCAATAATCATAGTAACGAAGTGATAGTCAAAAATTAGTCATCTAAAAGAGCAGAAGCCTTATCCAAACAGGTTGCACTTTCTTGATGATTGACCTATTGCACCATTTTTTAAACTGATTTCCCATATCCAAATCAAAATCCACGGTAGCCTACTGCCAGAGCTGAGTCTACCCATTTCTATAACGATTTTGTTTATCCGATGTTTATCTATAGGCTACCATTGCACAATTCAAAAAATACATATCTGTGTGTGCATTCATAAGGTGGCATGTGAAATGGATTTCATGAATTAATTATGAACAAAGACTTAAAGATAAGTCTTTTTTATGTTTATGATGGTTTGTGATTTATGTGTTATGTGTTTTGTGTTTTATTGTGTTTATGTTTTATGATTTCATGAATTAATTATGAACAAAAGACTTAAAGATCAGTCTTTTTAATGTTTATGATGGTTTGTGATTTATGTTTTATGTGCTTTTGTGTTTATTGTGGTTTGTGTTTTATGATTTCATGAATTAATTATGAACAAAAGACTTAAAGATCGGTCTTTTTTATGTTTATGATGGTTTGTGATTTATGTTTTATGTGTTTTGTGTTTTATTGTGTTTATGTTTTATGATTTCATGAATTAATTATGAACAAAAGACTTAAAGATCAGTCTTTTTAATGTTTATGATGGTTTGTGATTTATGTTTTATGTGTTTTGTGTTTATGATGGTTTGTGATTTATGTTTTATGTGTTTTGTGTTTTATTGTGTTTGTTTTTATGATTTCATGAATTAATTATGAACAAAGACTTAAAGATCAGTCTTTTTTATGTTTATGATGGTGATAGCAGATTAGCCTGCAGTAACTCTATTACATAAATGATCACTTCAGCCTGTATTTTGAGAAAATGCAATAGTATTAGAACGAAAAATTCGAATTAATCATTAGCTATTACAGAAAATATGTAGATCAAGGGTGCAGCTACAGTTTTGAGTTTGGAGGGGAATATAAAGAATGTGCTGATGAAATCGTACAGTGTTCCGACAAATGTGGACACAAAGACTAAATTAAACTAAAAACATAAGCTAAAACATAAGCTAAATTCCAATGCAACTTTAAGGGGGGGCACGCCTGATGTAGATCATCTCTATTTAGTAAGATTATTCTTTTTTTAGGCTTTATTGCATATAAAATTATACAGTATATATGTTTTCTTTTTAAACTACATTTAAAAATAGATAAATCATTTCTGCTTTTCTTTAATGTCCATTTTCAATTCTATTAAACATAACAAATAATTCCAATGTTAGCCATCAATGTCAAGTTTAATTTGTGGAAAGGGGGCCTTTTCTGCTGAGTAAAAATGAAATAAACTGTAAACTTGTCCACTCAATAAATGAACACAAGTGAATTTTGGGAATGACCAGTAAGTACAACATTTATGCACAAACTACAGTATTATGTAAGGTTTTACGTGAATGAAACCTTTAATACGAAAAAACAAATTTTACCATGAAAACAAAAATTTTGCTTGTGTATGAATCCAAAATATAAGAAGCTAACTCTTTTCCCACACAAATCCCAGGAAAGAGGTAGATGCAAATATTATAAACTCTGTTTTATGAAAATATAAGAAGATATTCCATATATCACATCATATCTGGAAACATCCACCTCTCACTTCAGCTGCGCCTGAAAAACCAATCCCTCTCACAATCCCAAAAAATTGAGATGACATAGCCTAGATTTTCACAATTATGTACCCTCCCAACATAAGAATTAGTTAAGTCTAGCATTATTAAAAGGAATTCATTTTGAAACCAAAGAGGACTCGATGGTAGCAAAGGAAAAAAAAAATCCGCACATTTTTCCCCTGAAGTCTCATTGCTGTTACAGTAAACAAACAATAAAATTAAACAGACTTTTAGCATCTTAGATCTTGGGTAATAAATTTAAAAAAAAAAGTTTGTTTTTAACTGAAAGTAAGGAGCAACATCAAAACTTAAAACGAACAGAAATTATTCCGTATATGAAAGGGGCTGTCCCCCCCCCCCCCTCAACTTATCACTCTTTAAGCTAAAGTTTTGTATTGTTTTAAAAAGTAGAGTTGTGAGAAAGAATCTAACTTTAGCGTAATGAGCAAGGCGTTGAGGAGGGGACAGCCCCTTTCATATACGGAATAATTTCTGTTGGTTTTAAGTTTTAATGTTGCTCCTTACTTTCAGTTAAGAAAAACTGGTTTTTTTATTTAATTTTTGAACGTTTTTGAATTAGGCTAATGGGGGTTTTGATTTTGGCTTACCGTACATAAATAATTTAAAAAAATTGCATATTAATTATACTTTTATTAGGTTAAATGGCTTTCTCGAAAGTTGTTTAATTTTATTTACGAATGTTTTTATTAGTAATAAATATACATAACTTGCAAATTAACTTACGTAGCGAACTTCTACATCTATATAATTTTAACACGTATATTAGGGGGTTCATCCACTAGTCAATACCTCGCTCTTTACGCTAAAGTTCAAATTTTGTTCCAATTCTTTAAAAATGACCTTTAATCACAATGGCCGTTAATTAGAATAAATAGCTCTAATGGAAGTACTAAAAAATATTTGGCTTGAAGAGCAAGGTATTGACTAGGGGGTGAACCTAATCATATACTTAATAATTTCTATTCGTTTTAAGTTTTGATGTTGCTCCCTACTTTCAGTTGGAAAACTTGTTTTTTGTTTTTTTTTTATTTAATTTCTGATCGCTTTTTTTTAAATAGTGCTGGGAAATCCGGCACCCTCTTCATAGCAATGTCCTTTTCCCCATGGAAAGATCCTCCCACATAACCCCCAACCCCCCCCCCCCCCCACTACCAGGAAAATATCTCCCTTGAAAACGTCTGTATACTTCCCAATAACCAATACTTTACGTTAACATTGGGTAAAGTTCATATCTTTCAGCCCTCCCCCCAGGGACTTATGGGGGATTAAGTCACCCTAAAAGACATAATTATTATGTTTTTGACCATGCTGAACAAAATGGCTATCTAAAAATTTGGATCGGGTGACTTTGGGAAAAGAATGAGCGTGGGAGGGGCCCTAGTTGCCCTCAATGTTTTTGGTCACTTATAAAGGGCACTAGAACTTATAATTTCCGTTCGAATGAGCCCTCCTACGATATTCTAGGACCACTGGGTCGATACGGTCACCCCTGCGAAAAAAAAAAATATAAATAAATAAAAATAAATAAGCACACATCTGTTATCTTTCTTCTGGCAAAAAATACAAAATTCCGCATTTTTGCAGATAGGAGCTTTAAACCTCAACAGTAGGGTTTCTGAAACGCTGAATCTAATGGTGTGATTTTCATTAAGGTTCTATAGCTTTAAGGGGGTCTTTCCCTCTTTTTCTAAAATCAGCCAAATTTACTCAGGCGCGTAACTTTTGATGGGTAGGAATAAACTTGATGAAACTTAAATATTCAAAATCAGTATTAAAATCTGATTCTTTGATGTATCTATTGATATCAAAATTTCGTTTTTTAGAGTTTCGGTTACTATTGAGCCAGGTCGCTCCTTACTTACAGTTTGTTACCATGAACTGTTTGAAAAAATGTCAAAAAAAAATTTCAAAAAAGAAAACTTTTTCACCTGAGCAAAATGGGTTGTCAAGGCCAGTAAAGCATTATTAAGCTGTTCTTGCTCTTCTTCAAGCTCAATCAATCTTGAACTATCACCAACACTGAAGCTGCAAAATATAAAATGCTGTGAATTAGAGGTGTGATTCCATTAAAATCGTCTACATCTTCCTAACCAAGGAAATCAAAGTTTTGCTTCTAGATTTTTCTAACTAAGCTAGTCTTCTGAAATTTTCAAACAATTGGATGCTTTAAATAAATGTTCCTGGGAAATCATAAAAATCACAATAACCCTTATTTTCAAGCAACAAATTTGTAATTTCTGAGATTTTTCCTTCGTTTGTCTTTTTTTTTTAGTAGAAAAACAAATTAAAGCATCAAAATTAGCAAGACATCAATTTTTGCTGCAAAACTTGGGACAGCTTTCTGTAATACAGATATTTTCTGGGAGGGCCATCAGCTTCCTTGGGCTCAATTCACAATTAGGTCTGTCCATGTGGATTGACTCAAAATTTAATTACCTGACACAAATGCTGACTGAAATGCCTGATAAAGAGAATGTAGATTATAATATAAATTAACATTATTAACAGATCAAATAATTATAATATAAATATTTGATGAGTATTAAACTTTTTAAGTTTAAATTAACAGAATACCAGCATTTCTAGACAAAATTTACATGTTTCAACCCAAATCTGCTTCTGATTGTAAATGTTGCAATCAAACTCAAATCAGAGGACTACATACAGTGATAAAAAAAACAATCCAGAAAAATCCTTTACAAAAGGATGAACTAGCATGGCTAAAACCTAAAAGGCTTTATATATTGGATCTTCTACAGTGAGCCTGAATTTATGAAACCACATAAAATATTCAACCTACAATATGGATCAGACCTCAATATAGCACTCATTGCTTTTGAGTGTTATGGGCTCCCTAGTGTCAGTATTTATGGGGAAAGAAAACATTTTAAATTTAAAGAAAAATATTTTAGAGATATTGATATAAATCAGCCCTTTGTATTTGTTTTATAGTAGTATTAAGCCTATGAAACATGTTCATAAAGCATCACCTACTTGATCTAGTGAGTTATTCTCAGGATCAGTGCCTAATGCTTTACAAAAAGGCAGGTATATAGTTATCCTTGAACAAACAAAAAGCTTAAGAGTTCTTAAGAGAAATCTTTCAGGTCACCTAGTGATGTGGAAACTAACAGAGCTGCTTTGCTTAAAGACATATATGGTATATGTTCTATTTCTAATATTCAGTTTGGTTTTCAGGCACACCTTGGTATAAAAATACTCAACAGAACTGCTTTGCTTAAAGACATATATGGTATATGTTCTATTTCTATTATTCATTTTGGTTTTCAGGCACACCTTGGTATAAAAAATACTCAATAGAACTGCTTTGCTTAAAGACATATACTGTATATGTTCTATTTCTAATATTCAGTTTGGTTTTCAGGCACACCTTGGTATAAAAAATACTCAACAGAGCTGCATTGCTTAAAGACATATATGGTATATGTTCTATTTCTAATATTCAGTTTGGTTTTCAGGCACACCTTGGTATAAAAATACTCATCCAACAATATGAAACAGAGCTCAGTGTAGCACTCAATTACTTTGTAAGTGTTATACTATTCTAAGTGTTAGTGTCTATGATAAAACAAACTATGAAAAAATTAAAGAAAAATAAAATGCTAGAGTTGTTGATTGTATCTGGGCTATGTATTAGTCCTATGGTAGTACTATGCTTATTAAACATCTTTATTAAGTACCATCTGGTTATGATTTGGAGCTATGTATCTCATATCATCATCTTTCAGGTCACCCAGTGTTGTAGAAATTAACAGAATTACTTTTGCTTAAAAACATATAATTTGTATTCTATCACTGATACCTAGTTTAATTTTCAGATACACTGCGTTGTGGAGTTATATATGTAAGGCTTTCTGCGGTCTTCCTAATTCTCCCATCCCCCCTTTATAAGCCTCCAAGTGAGGCTCTGTGAACCTCCTAGTATGAGTAGCACCAGGAAAAACATTAAAACTATAGTACGAATTGTAGGTCAATGTGGCAATCAAGCCATCAGACAGCGTTTTAGATTTGTTAGTTTTAATATTTAGGGTAAGAGGTACTATTAAATAGCAGAAATAAAACCATTCTAGAGCTATTATAGAGATATACAGTATGCATTAGTTTTTTATAATAATAAGATGATTAAACATCTTATTCCGCTTCATCAGACACTTTTATTTTATCAGCACATGATGCTTTTGAAGAGGTTACCCTGGACCAAAAAAAGAATTTGAACAACACCATACTGTAATTGTTTTCCTGGTATTGTTTGAATCTATGCAGCTGCTTTTAATATCAGATGTATACAGTTTGCATGCTACTTATACTTGGCTTCCACTTTCGAACCTTTAAATTCGGGAAAAAGTCATTGAAATTCGGGGAATTTTGGGGGAAATAGAATTTTCTTGCAAGAACCTAAGAACCCACATTAATTTTATCTTCATTTTTGGGTTATTGAATTACTTTTGAGTTACAATTATTTACTAAAGTATCAGCTACTACTGAACCGAATCTGCAGGACTTGAATCCGCATAGAGAATCAAGTATCAAGTAACCAAAAACGGGATTGGAACTCCCAGTTGAAAATGTTTGTTGCTGATATTGCAGTAAAAACTTCAGAATTGTTTTCAAAGTAAAAAAATGGGTGACAAACTGTGGCAGTTTGTTGCTTTAGCAACAATATCTTTGCATTACATTATCTTTAAAACCTTATTCTTTTAGTCAAATAAACATGCATACTTGATCAATCTTCTAGCAAAAAAAATGCAAAATTACACGTTTTCCCAGAACTTTCACAAGAAGGTTCTGGGATATGCTGAACTTGATGGTGTGATTTACATTAAGACTCCTTGACTTTTAAGGGGTGTTTTCTCCATTTTTAGATAATAAGGCAAATTTTCTCAGGCTTGTAGCTTTTGATGGGTAATACTACATTTAATTTAATGAATTTTATATGTTTGAAATCAGCACAGTAGCCCGAAACTTTCGGTCCATCTAATATTATCAAATTTTTGCTTTTCAAAGCTATGGTTACTATTGAGCCATGAAGCTCCTTACAGTTTGTTACCACAAACTGCTTGATGGACAAATTACAAAACTTAAAAAGTCACTTAAACTTCTACAATGGAACTCTCTAATTTTTTGTAGTGAGGGCGGGAGGGAGATACCACAAAGGGTGCATTTTAATGCCAAAACATCCCACTCTCATTGAGCAATCACAAAAACACAGAGGTAGTTCTAAGAGAGAGACAAGGCAAGGATGAGGTAGAAATTGATCTATAGTCCCCAAGCCCGTAACCAGGATTTTTTTTGGGGGGTGGTGGGTGGGGGAGGGAATTTTTGTGTGTGTGTGGGGGGGGGGGGTACAAAAGAAGCTTAAAAACGCATCAAAATATGAAATTGGTATCTACTCCCTTATGATTTCTGGGAATATTTCTGGTCTACACTGTTATTATGAAAGTAAAGAGTAACATTAAACCCCAAAATGAGCAGAACTTATTCCATATAGGACGGGGCTGCCCCTTCCTCATCCACACCTCCACCTCATGGTTGCAGAAACCTTGGAGTGTACTAATTGTCTAGATTAGAAATTGAGAGTTCTAGCCTGTTTTTTTAAAGCACAAAGGGAATGGAGACCAGCCAGCCACATAGGGGTGGTAGTTTCTGAGGAGTATTTTTTTGGAAGGAAGGGGGGGGGGTCTTCAGGGGTATTTTCCGGGGGGTTCTCGTTGGGGGTTGGCTCATAATTTTCGTAAGCTGCTGTCTCTAGTTATGTCTCTGTTGTGTTTATCTATCAACTTGAATAAGTTTAAGTTTTGTGCATTAATAGTAAACTTTCTGTATCTCCACTAAACCTTGGTTTGGTTTCATTACCTTGCTTGATTAAAGTTAGATGGTTTGGTATATTGTTTTGCCCATCATTTTTCAAAGCCTGCTCACGAGTTGGTTTCTAATGAATTACAAAAATACTAGTGTGCCATATGGTAGGACAGCCCTGAATAAAGGACGTTATAACTGCATAAGCTATTCTTTATAATAGTGTTTGTTCTCCAGCAGTAAATTCCTTATCCATAGAGGACAGCTAGCCTCCCCCACACTCCATTTTTTCCCAGATGCACTTTATAAAGAAGGGGCTGTTATATAAACTTCAAAGGGGGCTCATTTGATTGGAAATCGAGAGTTCTAAAGCCCTTTTTAAGAGTCAAAGATAGTCGGAGGGCAACTAGCCCCCCTCCCCTAAGCCCTTTTTCCACAAATACATCTGATAGAAAATTTGAGGTAGCCATTGCATCAGATAGCCATTTCATTAAAAATAGTTCAAAGGTCAGATAACAAAATTTGTTTGGAAAGTGAAAGTTCTAGTTCACTTTTTGAAAGTCAAAAGAAATCAGAAGGCAACTACCCCCCCCCCCTTTATGCCCTTTTTCCCCCAAATGCATCAAATAAAAAATTTAATATGTAAATAAAATAAAATAAAAACAGTTCAAACACCAGATATTAAAACTTCTGGGTTGACTCAACCCCCCAGGGCCTGGGGACAGGCATTGTAAATTATGCCCTGGGGGCATATATGGTTCTTCTAGAAGGGATGCTTGTATAAACTTCAGAGAGGGCTCATTTGATTTAAAATTAAAAGTTGTACTTCACTTTTATAGAGTTAAAAGAGATCACAGGGCAATTACCCCCCTCCCTCCGCGCCCTTATTTTCCAAAACCCATCCAATAAAAATTTTGAGATAGCCATTTTGTTAAAAATAGTTCAAACTTTGATTTGAACTTTGAAATGTTAAAAATTTGATTTTGAAATAAGGAATTTTTATAAACTTGAAACTTTTTGCAATCAAAAATGAAATAAAATTAATTAAAGAAAACTTTCTGAAAATAAGTTCTTCAAAGAAAATTAAAGGTCATTTTAAACTTAAGCTCAGCAGATACAAATACCTATTAAAATTCAAACTCAAAACAACCAGAAATTACTATTAAACAGTAAATGAAACCCAAACGAACAGAAATTAAATAAACGATCATAGCAAAAAACATACAACAAGTAATAATATAAATGAATAAATAAATCTTAAAGCAAATAATGCTGAGATTGAATTTGAAAATCAAGCTTAAAAAGAAAAAGAAAAATTTCCTATTGAAATAAATGAAACTTAAAAAAAACAGAAATTAAATAAACAATCAGTGCAAGCAAACATACAATAGACATTAATGTAAATTAATAAATAAATCTTAAAACAAGTGAAACTTAAATTGAATATGCAAATCAAGCTTGAAATAACAAAAATCACCACAAACAAGAATTTGGGTATCACCTCCTTCTCTCACTGTAAAAGTCTAAAACCTACTGCATCATTGGCGTTTTACTGAAAACCAATTTTATGACAAATACTTTCTTTTGTATTTAATATTGAAAATAAACATTAAAATTATAGCAACATTTTAAACTGATGAGCTTTCAGCAATTAATATCATTATATGTCAAATATTCAGTTTAATTTATTAGCTCTTTTTAAAGTTATTCAAGACAAATATAGCTTCACTACATACAAGTGTTTGGATACTGCCTCCTTCCATAACTGTAAATAAAAACCAAGTCCTACTGTGTCATTGGAATTTAACTGAAAAAGAATTATTTTACAAATATTTTCTTTCCCAGTTTTTACAGCATTGAAAATAAAAACAAAATTACTGTGAAATAAAATTCTGGACTGATGGATCTTTCAACAATTAACATCATTATCCATCAAATATTCAATTTGATGTTGTTTATACTTTCCAAGACTGTTCAAGACACACATTGTTTTCAGTAAAGCACCAATGACACAGTAGGTTTTAGACTTTTACAGTGAGAGAAGGAGGTGATACCCAAATTCTTGTTTGCAGTGATTTTTGTTTGTTTCAAGCATTGATTTGCATATTCAATTTAAGTTTCACTTGTTTCAAGATTTATTTATTAATTTACATTAATATCCATTGTATGTTTGTTTGCATTAATTGTTCATTTAATTTCTGTTTGTTTTAAGTTTCATTTATACTTCAATAGGAAATTTTTTCTTTTTGTTTTAACCTTGATTTTCATATTCAATCTCAGCATTAGCCTACTTGCTTTAAGATTTATTTATTCATTTATATTATTACTTTGTTGTATGTTTTTTGCTATTATTGTTTATTTAATTCCTGTTTGTTTTTGGTTTCATTTACTCTTTAATAATAATTTTTGGTCGTTTGAATTTTAACAGGTATTTGTATCTGCTGTGCTTAAGTGTAAAATGGCTTTTACTTTTCTTTGTAAAACTTATTTTTTGGAAAGTTTTTTTTTTTAATTAATTACAATAAATAACCACAATTAATATAATATAATAACCACAATTACAATAAATAATTACAATTAATTAATATATGTAAATAGTGATGATCCACTCATGAACTGTGAAATGAAACTGTGTTAACTTTCCTGTTGTTATGTTAGTGTTGTTATGAACTGTGTTAAATGCACCTGGCAACATCTACAGGTTCTTCAACCCTAGTCACTAGAAGATGCAATTTAGGGTATTTAAGGTGAAACAAGGAAATAAAAGCAAGAAAAGAAAAACCATGAGATATTTAGCATATAAAAGATAAATGAGGAAAGGTGAAGATAAAACTAACTCCAGAGAAATCAGACCAAAGCTTTATTTTTGAGACAAATTTTGCAAAACCTCCTAGTACAAACAAAGAAAAACATATGTATGTACTATTGAGAGATTGCCAATACAATCCAGCAAGAAGATAGATAACTTGTCCATTTTATTTTGAACCTAACCCTGTTTCAGACCCCTTTACAGGGGAAAAAAATGGGTCTGAAATTTCTTTGTGCAACCCTAGATCTTGGGGGGTTTGCTATAAGAAACGCATCTAAGAAGTGACCTGGGATTTTCTCAAAGATAGGATAAGAAATCAGACCCTCCCAATTATATACCAAGGGTTGTCTTTAAGCATACAAGAACTTGGATTAAAGATTTGTCTACTGTAGAATCCTGGTAATGTTGATCTTCTAAAGCCATGATGTACAACACCATACAAAGAGGGGATATTTTTTGTTAGCTAACCATTCTGTTTCTTCTGTCCAAAAAAAACAAATGGGTAAATTTTTGTCATTCATATTATTGACTTACAAATAAAGTAAACATACCACTTGATTCCTTTTTTCATGCTCTTTCAAATATACTAACTATTTTGGTAAATTTCTACCAAATCATATTATTGAGTTAGGAATAAAGTGAATACACCATTTGATGCCTTTTTTTATGCTGATTACAAATATAATAATAATTTCTATCAGAAATTAATTTCAGCCCCCCCCCCTATATATGCCAATTCAGGGTATATATTTCTACATTAGGGGGGGGGGGCAGGGGGTAAAGTTTAAACTTACTTCCCATCTACATCAGAAACAAAATTTGCCCCCACCCCCTCTAATGTAGAAATATATACCCTGAATTGGCATATATAGGGGGGGGGGCTGAAATTCATTTCTGATAGAAATGATTATTATATTTGTAATCAGCATCAAAAAAGGCATTGAGTGGTATATTCACTTTAGGTGTAAGTCAATAATATGATTAGGTAGAAATTTACCACTATTTTTTTAATGAATTTTACTGCCACCCCTATATAGGTATAGGCCTACCAATTCAGGGCATAGGCTATAGGCTATTAGCACATTAGGGGTGGGGTTAAATTTTATTTCTGATGTAAACGAGAGGTAAGTTTAAACTTAACCCTCACTCCTCTAGTGTGCAACCATATACCTAAAATTTTTATAATTAGGGGTGGGGGGTAAAATTCATTTCTGACACAAATGAGTATTGGCCTACCACTAGATAACAGCCTAATTTTACCTAAATAAAAATAGACTTATTACTCTGCCCAACTTTCAGGAGCTTCAGAGTATGACAAAGAGTCTTGTCGTGCTTTCCCAAGTTCAGAATCAGGATCTGTTGCTCCAAGAGGAGCCCATCTTTCTCCTTTAGAAATATGCTCTTCGTCGCTACTCTGTAGATCTTCCTGTTGGGTTCCTAGCTCTAAATTCATATTCATTTTACAATAATTTTAGTTTTTTGTATAAAACTGATCAATCAATAAAAAACTTAAGTAATCAACGGCAAAATATTCAAAAGGATCAGTTTTATTCTTTGACTTCTTCTTTAAAATGGACACAGAAATAAATCCAGGAAATGAGCAAAATATTTTAACTACTTTTTCAGGTGGTGGGCTCTAACCAGAGTCAAAACATTCAGAATAAATATGGAGCCGGAAAACAAGTCTCCATTAAAATAAAATTTGACAGATTTGCAGAATCTGCCAATTGGGGATTGGCTTTCTCTGATTCTACCCGCGTCTAGTGTTACCAACACCTGAGAACAAAATGTACCACAAATTGCATGAAAAATGTGCCAAAAGACTGGTTCTCACTGCCCAGATTTTTTTTCTGGGCAGATTTTTTTTCTGTCCAGAAAAAAAATCTGGGAATTCCGCATGTTCACACCGGAATTCAGTTCTCACTGTCCAGATAATTTTTCTGGACAGATTTTTTTTTTCTGGCCATCGGAAAAATCGGCGTAAGATTCAAAAAATGGATCATGAGGCTACAACTGTTTTGCTCTTGTGCTTACTTCGAAGGAGAAAGAAGAGAAAAGGCCTACAAGCCTCAGAGACTATGAGAAAAAGAAAATTTTGGGTCAGAGACTTTTTAAAAATGAGAAGTGAAAATGGTGCTTCAAACCTACTAATCAATAACCTGCGTTTGAAAGATGCAGATTGGTTTCATGACTATTTCAGAATGTCACCTAAGCAATTTGATAACCTGCTTGGTCTGGTTACACCATATATTGCAAGACAAAATACAAACTTCAGAACAGCTATTTCACCTAAAGAAAGGCTTGAAGTGACATTAAGATATCTTGCAGCTGGTGGCACACAGAGAAACCAAAGCTTCACACATTACCTGGGAAGGTCGACTGCCAACCAAATTATATGGAACACTATGGATGCAATCTGCCAAGTACTGTCCCCATTATTTCTACGATTTCCCAGTGAGCAATCTGAGTGGAAGGAAATTTCCCATGAGTTTGCAGTAAAATGGAACTTCCCACACTGTGTTGGAGCTATTGATGGGAAGCACATTAGAATCCAGGCTCCACCGAATTCGGGGTCACAATATTTCAACTACAAGCAGTTCCACAGCATAGTGTTGATGGCTATGTGCGATGCTAACTATCGATTTGTCTATGTTGACATAGGCAGTTATGGCCGGCAAAGTGATGGTTCTGTGTTTGGCAATTCAACTCTTGGTAAGAAAGTGATTGCCGGTACTTTAGATCTTCCAGGCAGTGATACGACTGATACAGGAAATGCCACCTACTTACCATATGTGATTGTTGGAGACGCAGCTTTCCCCTTGAAAACAAACTTACTTAGACCCTATCCTGGTGATCACCTTCCAGTACCAGAGGAAATTTTCAATTACAGGCTTTCTCGTGCACGAAGGATAATAGAAAATGCATTTGGAATTCTTGGTGCCAAGTGGAGGATATTCAGAGAAGCAATTAATGCAAAGCCTGAGAATATTGACAAGGTCATACGCACTTGTGTTTGCCTACATAATTACTTGCGTACCGAAGATCTTACAACTCCACGGAGACACTCGAGGTATGTTAGTGCTAACTTCGTTGACACAGAAACTGACGGTGTTATAACATTGGGGCAGTGGAGACAAGAGCAAGTAAATGGGCTGTTACCAATTGTCTCAACAGCAGCACGAAACCCAGCTGAAGCTGCCAAACATGCCCGTGACAAATTTCGAGACTACTTCATGACGCCAGAAGGAAGTGTTCCTTGGCAGCTGAGTAGAGTGAGTCAAGGCCGCATTCCTGAGTAGGTCAGTGTTGTGTTGTAGCAGCAGGCTGTATGCAAACTTATCACACTCAAAGTTGTGTGATTAACTATCAGAAATGAATGTGTAAATGTGTGCGTCTATTTCTGGCTGTAGTTTAGTTACTTTTCTATAGTAAAGATTAAAGTCTATAGTAAAAACGGCTTATTTCGCTTTTTCTGGTGGATTTTCCTGCTTTCAATATATTGCTGGTAAATTTATCAGATAAATATGCTGCATGGGTTCAGGGGAGGATAATTGATAGTAATGACTGGCAACTGTTAAATAGCGACTATTTTTTCTAATAGTGAGATAAAATACTGTTTAATACTGAGATAAAAACTAACTTTCAGTAAAGCACAAGTATAGTACAAAGTACAAAGCACAAGCTATACATAAATGTTTGGGTCAATGTGCGACACAGTTATAACACTTCTGAACCGTAATCTTTCCGTTGAGAAACCAAAGTTAACGCGAAGCGCTGAATACCATTAAATTTATTGCCTAGCTTGCAATCCAGATGCATAGTTTCCAGCAAAAACTTATCTCAACTAATTCAACGACTGTTTAGGCCTTAAATTTGTTTGTTCATTTTTAGAATCCATAAACATATTTCGTTACTCTCCCCAAAACCGCTTTTCTTTCTAAGCCGCTACGTTAGGCACAATCTGTTTTGGAAAGAATATGGCGTGAAAAAGTGGACATACTTGACACTGAACTTTTCTCGCCTGAAAGAAAAAGAGAAAAAAAAAGAAATTGCACAATTTCCATGTCTTTAGCCACTGTCCTAAAGTAAAAATGAAGATTTTCGAAACAACCGGCTTTAAAAAAAACTTTCGATTTCGCCCTTAATCTATATCCAACTTTTGAATACGTCAAGGCATCAATATTTGCACTACGGAAGTCTTGACAGAGGAAAAAAAGAAAAAAACGGATACGGTAGTTATGCAGCATCCGAGCTCGTCCACTATAACAAGCATTCGAAAGTAGAAAAAAGAGCTAAGCATGAGTGAGTGCAGTAGAAAATGTTGGGGTATTGAGATTTTGCATACTGATAAAACTCAGAGCAAAGAACTGCACTGAAATGAATTTATATGGATACTATTCTTCTACATAGGCACTAGTTTTTTCAATATACTTTCCTACCGCTTTTGAATGCTCTGCTGCATAGCCATAAGCCGCTCTAACTCACTTGCCTTTGAAGCATGTCTTTGTATATCTGAACCATAGCAGGATTGCCAACCATAGGTCTAATCAACCATAGAGTCTAGTTGTAAACTAAGAAATTACACAAACACATTACTCATTTCCTGGTCATCACTTTCATATTTTTTAAGCACTTCAGAAATTTCATGACGTGCCGCTGCTTGTGCTTTTTTTGGCAAACCGTTCAACACGCTACAGATGTACTGGCTAAAATGTAAGTTGGGTGTTTTTTTCTCTTGTAAAGACGAAAGAGCTTTGACAATTTCTTGGTCAATGTCTGTATGTGCCTGGCTACCTCCAGGAGTATTCTGAGTCTTGTTACCTCCACTACTACCACATGGCTCTTGGGATGTTTTGCGCTTTCGTTCAGGCTGGATGGGAGCTAAAGGTGACATACATGATGATGAGGTTTCAGACTGCTGATTCTCCGCGGAGTTTATCCTAGCTCTTTTTGACGGCTGAAAAAGAGATTCTGCTGTCTGCTCAAACTCTTCTGAGCTCAATTCTATATGCTGAGTAAATTCGTCTTCATCATCAATTGAAGTATCTATCCTGGTCAAAGTTTCACTAACAGAAGCAATCTGCAGAGGCTCAGTCATGTTGTCCACAGTTTTTCTTAGCTGACCCGACTCTGTCATGAAGCTGAAAAGGTGGAAATACTTCCATGTTTTTCTGTTTACTTTTGCACCATCTCCACTTTTACCTTTTTCACTGCGTCTACACTTCATATAAGTATCTCTTAGAATGTCAAACTTTTTCTTCAAAATGTATGCAAGATTCTGAACAGGCAGTCCATAATCTGAAAACAAAATCCCGGATTCTGCCATGGCTGCAAAAGAGTTTTTCTTCTTCCTACAATCTTTGAAGTCTTCTCTAGAAGAATCCCATAGCCATGGATAGTTGATACAGGTGTTGACAAGGAGTTCAATGTCACTGTCAGACCATTTTATTTTGTCCTCCATGACGATAATGGTATCCTAGGGGTTTGCAAGGTACCAGCTGGCTTCAGCTCTGGTTCTTATGCCTAAAAAGAAAAAAGGGTACAGATTACACTATTATATTATTACATTATAACATATTTACAGTATATATTGTAATATCAGTTGACTTATGCTGAGTTCCGACCTACTCACCATGGTAAGCAAACATGAAAAAAAAGTTAGCAAATCCGTTCCAACCTTCTTCTCCTTACCATAGAGTTACCATGACTATTGTTCCAACCTGACATTTTTCCCTTGATTTTAGTTACCATAGTAACTTTTTGTTTACCATGCTGCTCTGCAGGGTAAGGAGCTTACTATGGTAGCTTACCATGGTAACTGGGTTGGAACTCACTCGCCAGTTGCCTCTGAAACAAATTTTTATGTAAAAAAAGTAATTGGTTTTAAGAGGTTCCTAGAAACTGGTGTTCTTTTAAAATATCTGAAATTAGCTAATTACCTTACTAATTAGCAAATTAGCTACCCTTGAAAAAAAAACAACTTATTGGTGTTAAGAGGTTCCTAGAAACTCGTGTTCTAAAGGTAGCACCAGGGGTGCTGCATCCCTCCCCCCTACACACCCCCTATGCAACACCCCTGGCGCATTCTGATTTCTGCCTAACTACTATATTCATCGATTAATGTGATGGAGCATTAGATTTATGATTATGATGTCATCTCAAACCTGTGACAATTTTATAATTTAAGAGAGTCCTGTAACTTTTGAATTTGCTGAAACATTTATGGCCTTTTCTCCCCATCATATTTCTGTACTAGACTGATTGAGCTCTACTTCTACAAAGTCAGGTTACCTAAATAAAGGTGCAGTTTAGTTCCCACTGTAGTGTGGGGTACAGAGGCCCTACCAATAGAACTGGGATATACAGTAAGAAGTGAGCTGCTTATACCCTGCTTCTACTGGACAGTAGGCTATCTGTGCAACTTTACAGCCCAATTGACTAAATAAAATACAGTAAGAAAAAGTTGTTTTTATCAGGGGGAACTAATCTACACCTTCTCATGTATCTCCAACGAATTTTTCTCTAATATTCTTGTGAAGTCAGCTTCTTCAGTTTTTTACCTTGATCTTGGTTGGTGGTTGTCGTTTTCTCAGTGATCTTTAAATATCTGCTTGTTCTTCAGCTACATCAACCATGCTTTGAACTACTTTTAAGGCTAAAATCTGCCCAGATTTTTTTTCTGGCCAGAAAATATCAAACTCGATCTGATCGAAAAATCTGGTCAGAAAACAGTAAAATCTGGGAAAAAAATCTGGCCAGAATTCTGGAGACGAAAATCTGACCAGATTTCTGGTCAGTGAGAACAGCAATCTGGGCAGTGAGAACTTAGCTAAAGACAAAAAAAATGTAGCATATCCCAAATTTTTTTCAACACGCGGATCGTCGGTGACGTAAAGTACTATCTATGAAAATTTTGCATAAGACATTTTCATCAACTTTCTTTCTTCATTCCTTTGTTTTTCTTTCTCTTCTAATACAGTCCATTGCTCCTGACAGTACTTGAAGAAATTGTTCGGAGTAACAACAGAAACATTTTACTACAAGCCAACAAAAGTCGTTGTTTTTGGCCACTTACGATCATTTATAAACTTGGAAAACTTTAGCAAACTTTTTCAAACTCAAAACGAGCAAAAATTAGCATGAGTAGGGCCCAAAACCCATATGCCTTCCCATGGCCAGAACATAATTTAAACTTTACTGAAAAAATATAAATGTTTTATTTTGATAAATCAAATAATATTAAAATTTTGATAACTAAATATCAGTATATGTATATTAAACTGATAATGCACATTCATTTGTATTTTTTTCAGTAAAGTGTAAATTATGTTCTGGCCTTGGGAAGGCATAGGGGTTTCCAGCCCTACTCGTGTTAATTTCTGCTCGTTTTGAGTTTGACTCGGTTATTTATTGTAATTTCTGTTCGTTTTGGGTTTTATTTATTTATCGATGCTGATTTGTGGTGGTTTCACGCTTGGTAGATTATTTGATTTTATTTTTGCTCATTTTTTGTTTAATGAAGTTCTTTACTTTCTTTGAAAAACTTATTTTGTGGAAAAAGTTTTTTAATTAATTTCTGTTCGTTTTATATTGACATGGTCTTTTCAGGGAAAAAGAAAATACTATTTTAAATCTTTTCTTTTTTTAAGACTTTATAGTTTGGCCTGCTATTTGTATGCCGGAGAAAAATTTTCAGCAATTTTTAACAACATACACCTTTTTAAAAATTTGGACACAAATAGTAGTGTTTAATTTAGTTTCATACCTCCTTTATTGATCTGAATTAGAAAATTTGATACCATTCGCAAAAAAATCTGTTTACTTTATTTGATAGCTTGGGTATACTTACGCTATTTTGATTTGGTTAAATTTTAAGAGCAGAAGTAACCCCGAAAGTTTGAACATAATACCCACAGTCGTTCTTGGTATACTGCTGAGATGCTTTATTTAGAATTAGCATTAATACAGTTCATTTTCATTTAATCTTAAGGTAAAATTTAGTTTTTAAACATAATGGGCAAATGGGAGGGTGGGCGTGGGAAGGGAATTAGTTGCCCTCCAACGACTTTCCACTATTGAAAAGGGCATTAGCCATTCAAATTTCCAATCGAATGAGCCCTTTTCCTAGTTTCTACGACAACTCCTTCGATACGAAGGGCCCTGGCCTAAAGGAAAAAAAATATATATTGTGCCAACTTCGTTTTGCGCTGTCTAAGATAATATCTGTTCTTATTAGGTTTTAATGTTACTCCTTACTTTCATTTGAAAAAACATGTTTTTTTTATTTAATCGCTGATACAGCTACAGCCCAATTTGTACATGAGTCTGCAATTTGCCTGAAATAGGACACCTTTCCTGTAGCAGAATTTGAGTAATCAAATGTAGACTGAAACCATATGTTATCTCATTCAGAAGAGAAGAGGCACTCAAGCTCACAGCATTCACCTAACACAGTGGTCAGCAGCCATTTTAGTTAAGAGACTCACATATAAAAAATGGGACGATTATTTAATGTCTGACAACAATATATGTTTATTAATGTATCAAATCTATATCATAGCTTTAGACCTTGAATCAATTGTGAGTGCCCCACCCGCAATCGCCCCCACCCACAAATATTACTATTTACGTTAGTTCTACCCTAGGATGAAAGGATTATAAACTATCTTATCTATTAGTAAAATGAATTAGTAAAAGTAATTATGCAATTCTGAAAAAAAGATAACTTTCACTGCTTTTTCCTTAATAAAAATTTTCAAACTGAGGAGATTCACCTTGGGTGGTTGGCTTTCGTTTTTATTCAACTAGATTCCCAACCATTACGAATCCAAGTGTCATTATAGCTTCATTTCCAATCGGTAAGACTTGATACACAGAAAGATGTTTTTTGTCGACCTTTTGACGACGGAATTGAAGTGTCTGTTTACGAAAAGAGGAAAATATGTGACTGCTTGTCTGTCTTTTATCTTGACTATGCTGAACAGATCAGGGTGAAATAAAATATTTATAGATGAAAGAATGCAAACATAGGTACAGAAATACTGAATTGTGCCACGTTGTACAGTAATTTTGTAAAATGTCTTATATTTTGTGGGATTGTACTAAATTGTACCAGTAGAAGTGAAATGTACCAAAATGGCACAATTGTACAACGTTTGGCATCACAGCCCGCGTCTATATTCGGCGTGGAAAACTGGGGTGGAAATCTGGAACGCTGGCTAGGTTGCCACCTGTAGCCCGACAATGCTTTTGGTAGGTAGGGTTGCCAATGTAAGTATTAATCCTGGTTCCCGGGATTTTTTGCAGTCCGGGATTTTTTTTGTGTCCAGGATTTTCGGGATTTTTGAACAATGCCGGGATTTTTTGCTGAAAACCAGGATCTTTTTATTAAAAAGAGATTTTCAACGATGTTAGCTGATGGTGTACTATGTGTTTTTTTACAATATCACGAATATTCTCTGTCTTGTTTGTTTGCTCTGGATTTCCACTTGTACAATGGGGCAACGATTTTTTCGTTCGAGGTTTGACTTTTGACAATTCGCCTCCAATGTAACGACAAGTGGCGAATTCAAAATAAAAACAGCTAGGATTTTTTTCTTGTCATTGTAGTTCATTTTGCCCAGTGAAATGCCTCGGGCCAAGTTAATCTCAGAAAAAATAATTAAAAAGTGTACGGCATAATACTTACTACCCCGTGCATTATACTTATTCTGCTCTACCCAGTTCTTGTTGATTCAGTATCAATCTCTGTTGGGACTGAGTTTTCCAGAATTCTGTTTGAAATAAATCAGGATCACAATGCAAGAAATGGAAGGGTTTTTTAAATGTTTTCTTATGCTTAAGCTACGTTCTCACTGCCCATAAATTTATTCTGGGGAGATTTTTATTTTCTGGACAGAAAAAAATCTGGGAATTCCAGATGTTTACATCGAAACAAAGTTCTCACTGTCCACACAGTTTTTCTGGATAGATTTTTTTCTGGACAACGGTTTTGCTATTGTACTTACTGAGAAGGAGAAAGAAGAAAAAAGGCTGAAAAGCCTCAGAGACTACTAGAAAAAGAAAATTTTGGGTCAGAGACTTTTTGAAAAGGAGAAGTGAAAATGTTGCTTCAAACTTACTAATAAATAACCTGCGTTTGGATCCAATCTGCGTTGAAAAGGAGAAGTGAAAATGTTGCTTCAAACTTACTAATAAATAACCTGCGTTTGGATCCAATCTGCGTTTGGCAGATTGGTTTCATGACTATTTCAGAATGTCACCTAATCAATTTGATTACCGGCTTGGTCTGGTTACACCATATATTGCAAGACAATATACAAACTTCAGAACAGCTATTTCACCTATAGAAAGGCTTTAAGTGACATTAAAATATCTTGCAGCTGGTGGTACACAGAGAAACCGAAGCTTCACACATTTCCTGGGAAGGTCAAATACCAACCAAACTATATGGAACATTATATATGCAATCTGCCAAGTGCTGCCCCCGTTATTTCCATGAATTCCCAGTGAGCAATCTGACCGGAAGGAAAATTCCCATGAATTTGCAGTGAAATAAAACTTTCCCCGCTGTGTTGGAGCTAATGGGAAGCACATTAGAATCTAGGCTCCACCAAACTCGGGGTCACAATATTTCAACTACAAGCAGTTCCATATTTTAGTTTTGACGGCTGTGTGTGATGCTAACTATCGCTTTGTCTATGTTGACATAGGCAGTTATGGTCGGAAAAGTGATGGTTCTGTGTTTGGCAATTCAACTCTTGGCAAGAAACTGATTGACTGTACTTTAAATGTTCCAGGCAGTGATACGATTGATACAGAAAATGCCACCTACTTATCGTATGTCGTTGTTGGAGATGCAGCTTTTCCCCCTAGTGATCACCTTCGAGTACCAGAGGAAATTTTTAATTACAGGCTTTCTCGTGCGAGGGATAATAGAAAATGCATTTGGAATTCTTGGTGGCAAGTAGAGGATATTCAGAGAAGCAATTAATGTAAAGCCTGAGAATGTTGACAAGGTCATGCACCCTTGTGTTTGCCTACATAATTAGTTGCGTACCAAAGATCTTACAACTCCACAGAGACACTCGAGGTATGTTAGTGCTAACTTTGTTGACACAGAAACTGATGGTGTTAAAACATTGAAGCAGTAGAGACAGGAGCAAGCAAATAGGCTTTTACCAATTGTCTCAACAGCAGCACGAAACCGAGCTGAAGTTGCCAAACATGCCCGTGACAAATAAACAAGATGGGTTCAGAATGTACGAAATGTTCAGCATTCCATTCCCAGCGTCAAACACTTTGTATTTCGAGATTACTTCATAACGCAAGAAGGAAGTGCTCCTTGGCAGCTGAGTAGAATAAGTCCAGGCCGCAGTCCTGAATAGGTCGCGGTTGTGTTGTAGCAGCAGACTGTATGCTAGATTATCATAGTCAACGTTGTGTGTTTAACTATCAGTAATGAATATGTAAATGTGTGCGTCTATTTCTGGCTGTAGTTTAGTATCTCTGGCTGTAGTTTTGTTATCTGGTTTGCAGCGGTATTGCATAAAAGACCGATATAGCTCATTATAAATGGTGTTTGTCAATTATTATCCGGGTTGCAGCGGTAGCTAGCAATCCGGGTTGCAGCGGTAGCTAGCAACCTAGTAAGAGACGATTACGTCCAATGTTGAGAAATTTAAAAACCTATAACTCCTAAAAAAGTCAGATCAAAACAAAAAGTATAACATTAGAACTGCCTTGTCCAAAACCCCTATATAGAAAACTTTCTGTGATTTGACTTCAACAGCAAGGGAAATATATTGGCTTGAAAATCAAGAAAATTGACTGCTACTACAGCATTCTACCCAAACGGCATTTTTTTTTTTCTTTTTTTCTTTTCCACTGATAGTTTTACATTAAAGAACAAACTTTAGTCCATAGTAAGTGAAGTCTTATGGGGATTATAGTAAAGAATTCATATAAATCTAACAGTTCGTGGTAACGAACTGTATAGTAAGAGCCACTCGTCTCAATAGTAACCGAAACTCCAAAAAACAAAATTTTAATATCAAAAGATACATCAAAAGAATAGGATTTTTATGTCAATTTTCAATATATAAGTTTCATCAATTTTACTTTACCCCGTCAAAAGTTACGAGCCTGAGAAATTTTTTCCTATTTGCAAAGAAAAATGGTATATACTACTGGTCTAAGTAGTTCTTGTGCTGTGTAACTATTTAAAAGCCTTTAGTGAAATAAGAGATAAGACTTGGCTTTTTCTCCAATAAGAATTCGATCTTTATTATAAATATATATTGATTCCTTATAACACTTCGGATACTATAGACTACAGATCGTTCTTTAATGTAATTTGGCAAAACTTCATAGCAATATCCAAAAGAAATGTTGCATCTTTAATGAAAAACTTCCAAGGTATGGACTGGCAACTGTGGAACAGTTTACAGATGTCTTGGGAAATATTAGACATCACTGTGAATATATGGAGGAATCATTGTCCTTTACTTAGTTTCAGCTTTATTTGATGATCGAGCCTTTATGTAAAAAATTCTTGAGTACCTTATATATCATTCAAATCAACATGGAATCATTCCTAAAACTTTAGACATACCAGCAGCACCGTTTGACTATGAAGGTAAGGCAACTCCGTAGGCTGAACTATCATAGATGGAAACATTTATCAGTGGAACAAGTTAAAAGCCTTTAGTGAAATAAGAGATAAGACTTGGCTTTTTCTCCAATAAGAATTCGATCTTTATTATAAATATATATTGATTCCTTATAACACTTCGGTTACTATGGACTACAGATCGTTCTTTAATGTAATCCGTTCTTTAATGTAAGTAATGCAACCCGGATTGACAACCCAGATTATGTAAACCCTGATTACAAACAGGAAAAAGCTTACTGCTTTTCTTCTTTGGAAAAGTAAGAGATGACTCTCAAAGAATCAGGGAGCTAACTAAGGACAATGTATGCAATGGTTCGTTCTTCTAATGATCGTCTTTAATATAATATTTTCAACCCCATTAATTTCCTTTAAAACGAGCCAATGAACAACTCTCTACGATGTTCCAGTGCCTAGCTATCTACGGAATTACTAACCTATACTATAATTAAGTGGCGTATAAAATTTAGTATAGGCAAGAGGTAATAATAAAGAGGTACTGATAATAAGAGGTATACTGATACTGATAATAAATACTGATAATAAATCAGTATGAAAAGCGTGCTTAGAGATGGAGATGGAGGAAGAGCGTGCGTAGGTGTGTTGGCCTCAAGCGGCTTGGTGCTACGGTGAGTTGTTAGTAGTAGCAGCAACAGTAGTAGTAACATTTAATCATAAAAAACAGTTTTATTATAATCTCTGAACAATATATATAATAAAGAACGAACCCTTCCCTATACTAACTTGTATAGGCCACTTAACTATAGTATAGTATTCTGCAGTGATATCCGGGTTGCAGCGGTAGCTAGAAACCTAGTAAGAGACGATCACGTCCAATGTTAAGAAATATAAAAACCCATAACTCCTAAAACAAGAACCAGATCAAAACAAAAAGTACACCATTAGAACCGCCTTGTCAGAAACCCCTGTATAGGAAACTTAATGTCCCTTGGCTTGAACAGCAAGGGAAATATTAAAGTAAAGAACAAACCTCCAGCCCATAGTAACTAAAATAAGATTATAATTTAAGACTCAAACAAGTAATTTGTTTGCTTTGTTATAAAATACCACCAGCGGTAAGATTTGAACCTGCGCCTCCGAAGAGACTGGTAGCTAACACTACAGCCTTGGACCACACTGCCACGCTGCCTCTCATAACTATGTGAATCCGAGTTGCAGCAGTAGCTAGCAACCTAGTAAGAGCCGATCACGTCCAATGTTAAGAAATACAAAAATCCAGAGCTCTTAAAAATAGAGTCGGATAAAAACAAAAATACATAATTAGAACCACCTTGTCTGAAACCCTACTAGATAATGAATGTTGTCATAGTTTTATTAGAACTATGACGTGAATAGAAATACACGACATTATGTTGTTATTTCTGAAGATGTCATGAAATAATATTATTACGCCATGACGTCATGGACTAATATCAATACGCCTTGATGTCATAATTACTATATAAGTGGCCATTGCAATAAGCCGTCTTCAGTATTAGTAAAATGAAATTATCTATAGTATTACTGTTAATTATAATAAAACTGACATATTAACAGAAACTGAGTGGGGAAACTACTATACAGCTTAAACCAAAACAGCTCACATGGGCTAGATAAAAAAGAATCCTCGCGGCTTATAGAGACTGTGTCACTACTTACCCGTATTTTCAACTACCTTGCATGGAGAAAGGCAAGCTCACTAATACCTGGAAAAACACTAGGGTTACAGAAAAATAATACTGACCCCTCCAAGACTGTTCAATCTGTTCTTTTGGATGATTTGAAATCCTGGCTGAACATAGCAGGAGCATGACACCATGAGTATCAATAGCATCAATTTTAAATATATCCTGAGAATAGGATTAAACTTAATTTTTAACAACTTTATAGAAGAAAATTTTAAGGATAATTACTATTAAATATTTTGTTACTTACATTTAGGTTTCTGAACTTTACTTTAGTAATCCGGCTATAAGTGAGTAATCGCAATAAATACATAAGTCTAATCTCCATAAAGGCTCCTTCGCCTATAAAGGAGGGGAAAAAATCAATCACACATAGACAATGCACGCTTTGATAATTTTAAATTTAGGTCGTCATGGAGCCTATAATGCGATATGAGAATCCCTACGGGGCTTTGATAATTTCATCTGTTTTTAATGACAGATTCCTGAATCTGTCAGTAGAAGTTGTCAGTACACACTAGACTTTAAGATTGTGGGTTTTTTCTTCCAGACAAAAATTGAGGGTATAAGTAAAGGGGTACAAAGACAACAACAAAAATTTCAAAATTATTTAGATATACCTCAAATTATTGGTAAACTGAGTGATAGATTCGCCATGGCATTCCATAAGATCCAAAGAATTTAATTAAAAGGGAGCACACACAAAAGCCAAATAGGGCCAGTAGCCTATGAGAAATCGCAAAATACCCAAGACAATGAACAAGTCCTAATGGGGGGCCCTGGGTCTATCAAAATATTCCAATGGTTTCCCAGGGAATTTGATATCATTTTCTTCTGCCTCCACTTTAAATGAAAAAAATAATTATCTTTTTGGCATCCCTGCTTTCAATAAAAAAAAGAGGTATTATCATTTAAAATGATAGCCCCCTATCTCCCCTCCCTATAGACAATAATTTACAATTTATTTATGAACCATATTTTTGGGGTAACTTCCGGTTCAATCTTTAATTCCCCAGCCTTGTACTTAGCTTAGTCTATAGCTAAATTTCGTCTCAGCCGAAGCTTGTTTTTGTTTTTTGTTTTGTTTTTTTTTGGGGGGGGAGGGGGTAAAAATGTTCCAGAAAGAAGATTGTATTTTCTTTCAGGCGTTCAATAATTGAGTATTAAACATTAAGAAAATCTTATCTAAAAACAGCAAAAAAAAATCTGCAAACTTACAATTCAGCTGTGGAAACAATCTGTCGGCTATCAATTTCAAAATCCAACAAAAGGCTGAAGGTGTATAGTAGTGAATGCGTTCTATAATTCTATTCAACTTGAAAATAAAATTCTTGACTACGAATGATGTAAGAAATAGCGATTGGGAAACTGCATTCAAAATGATTTAAACTCATTTCATAAAGACGATACTTTTTTTGTCAACATATGAAGAACTGTGTATATTGCAATATTTGCAATAGCATATTGCATCTGTCTGGTTCTTATGCAAAGTAACAAAAAAGACAAAATTAATGAACAAGAGAGTAGTGAAGAATTGTGGTATGCAAAGTAATTTTTGGCAGGGAAAGTCACTGGTGATAAATCGCTAGGGCTGGCATCGTGATTGCGTGATTTTCGGAGATTCGGGGAACCAAATTTTTTTCGGGATGACGCATAGACTTTCGGGGAAATACCCGAAAATTCGGGGATAGTGCAAGCTCTGTTTGATTTCTAATCAGGAAAATCGAAATACTAAACCACACGAGAAGGAAAAGCTCCAACTTTGCGTTTGACACAATAAAGAATTGCAGCAAAAATAATTTAAAGTCGACTGAACGCCGCCGCCTCTACCGGCGGCGGCGTGCCTGCTGTGTGCCGGTGGCGTTACGACACTTCTGTGGCGTTCAATCGGGTCTCTCGTCGGCGGATTTCGGTCGATCCGCCGGCGCGGCGCCGGGGTCTAATTAAATGAATTCATTTGTTGAATAAGAGTGTGCGATGAGTCGGAGAAAAATAATCAATATTTTTAAACCTAGTCAACCGGCTAAAAAAGCTAAGTTGGTGGATATTGTAGCAGCAACCGAGGCAGAAATAGAAGCTGGCCCAAGTGAGGTGTGTAATTTTGCCATTTATGGATTGACTAATATAAACTTATAGCCTTTGCTTCATGCAATAAATTCCATGCGAACTAAAGTTTAGCCTATAGAAGTAAGATCTTAAATTCGCGTTACAACTTTGGATTAATGTATAAATCACAAATTTTGAGGGGAAAATCATATAACCGAGCATATAACAAACAATTATAGATATAGAGGTGTCATTCAAGGAGGGGGGAGGCAGGCTAGGACTTCAGAGATGACTACAAGGACTACAGCCTGATTTATCAGACATAATTTATGGCAAAGAGTTTTGGAAGAGCTTAAAAGAATGAAAGAGCGTTAAATGCTTTCCTAAGGCCCAGCCATTTTTACTAGGTGGCCGCTCACCATTATTTATACATCCTGTTATATTCCCACCCAAGAAACTGGGCTGGGATGTCAAATGGACACTTTTAGTGCCTTTTGGACACTTTTTCACTCTGAAGGACACCGGGACACTATTGGATCAAAAAAGGCAGCTTTTTGAAATAAAGGACACTTTTTGGACATTTTTCCAAATCAAAAATCAAACGTCTTTATTTTCTTCTTTTTTTTACTTTTTTTTAATTTGTACTTTACTTTTAAGCTTTGGTAACGGCTTGGGGATTTTTCTTAGATGTTTTTGTGCCCTGCGCAAGCACCATTTGTCAACCGAATAGGACCTAAAGTCTTAAATAATTTCTTAGATCACACTGCTTTTCCATTTAGAAAAAATTAAATAAGAAAAACGGGTTTTAATTTATTGTAGACCTAAAGTCTTAACCAATGTGGTATGCTAGAACTATCAAATCCATCTTTTTCTTCTATCCTACGGTTGTCGTTTGTCATCAAGTCGGTCAACTTCAAGGATCTACCTACTGCTGGTGGCAAAGTCACCAAGGCCACTGAAAAGGCTGTAAAGAAGAAGTGAATGGCCATTCCCTGCTGGCACGTTCCGCATAAATCCCTTTGGCGTGTAGCCGTGTGCATATATAAGCCTTCTGAAGCCTGTTACTGAGTCTAAGTGGGAGTAAAGGGGTAGCTAAGCCTGGAAATTTCTACGGCGGTGGTGGGCATCCCGGCAATGAGGCTTGACTCTTCGTCCCAAGGCTGCATAGGAAGTCTGCTAGCTTATCTCAAAGTGGTGAAGGGATGTAAACATCACCGAGCTCCACGCCGAGCAAGGTGATGGCCAACGCGCTTTGGGTGACCACAAGACTGGGGACCTTGTGATGTACCTTATCCCCAAGAAACGCTCAATAATGATGACAAATATGATGATTTAAAGTTTGGCTACGGCATCCCCGGTATTATGCAATGTGACAGGAATGACGTTCTCGTCAAAAAGTATGCTAGCTACCGTCCTATCAAGAAGACAAGGCCTGAATATCGGCTGCTGGAACCTGTGCTCGATTAAATGTTTATTGACACAATCTTTTGTAACTGATGAATATTATCTTTATAACTTTGGTAATCTGTGTGTTTCTGACACGAGACTAAATGGACATGACATCTTGACCCTTGAATTTTCGGCTGGGAAGGTGGTCTCTTTTTTTAATCGGGACCATTAGATGGATCTGGCCGGGCAGGAGTAGGTATCCTGTTGTCCCCCAAAGCAATCACTGGGCTCATCGAATATGAGCCTGTGTCTGAGAGAATCGTACGGGCAAGAATTAAAGGTCACACGAACAATCTGACTATCCTAAGCACTTATGCCCCAATAAGAGATGCCACTGAACAGCAAAAAGATCAGTTTTTCAGTGACCTGCAGACAGTCATTGATAAGATTCCCTGGAAAGATATCCTCCTAGTTGGAGGTGACTTTAATGCCAGAATCGGCAGAAAGCTGAATAACTTGGAACAGGCGATCGGCAAGCACGGCCTCGGAGACTGATGCACAAATGGAAACAGGCTTCTGCTGTTCGCAATGCAGAACAATCTCGCTGTGGCTAACACCTGGTTTAGGCACAAGTCGTGTCATACGTATACATGGAAATTTCGTGATGGAAGAGTAAAGGCCCAAATAGATTATCTCCTTGTATCCCGATGATGGAAATTCATGGTGTTGGACTCGAGAGTGCGCAGAGGTGCTGACACGGAATCAAAAAATGGATCTGACCCCTGCTTGCTGAAGACAAGGCTAAAGTAAAGACTTAGCTCAAGGAAGACTACTATGTCGAATCAGAAAATAGACGTGTTGAAGCTGAAAGTAGATGAGTACCGAGGAGCATTTTTCTTTGAACTCTCAAAGCGATTCGTTGTCCTTCACGATGACACCGAGGAGGCAACCCCGACTGATCAGTGCCCCAACTGCCCCAAGATAAAGATTGAGAAGAAATGGAGCAAACTCAAGGACCACATCAATGAAGCTGCCTCAAACATACTTAGGTTTGTTAAGCATAAAACCAAGAAATGGATCTCAGAAAGGACGCTTAAACTCTGCCAAGAAAAAAGAAATGACCAACAAGAAATCCCCCACATACAAAGTGCTACGACAAGAATGTCACAAATCGGGAAGAGCTAACAAAAAAGCCTACTGGTCTAATGTTCCCAGTGACATGGAAAGAGCCGCATAACGGAACGATATACGAAAACTCTATAAGATGCTTGGAGAATGCACTGGGAAGAAGAAGCAAACTACCATCCTCTCGCTTAAGGTGAAGGATGGGAAAATGCTCACAAGTAGCGAGGAGCATATCGAAAGATGGCGTGCTCACTTCCAAGAGCTATCGAAACCAGAAGACAATAGTAATCGAAAGCAACCACTTACTGCACCGCAGAACCCCCCACACGACCAGGCTTATGAAATGTATGGACCCACCCTCCAGGGGTGAAGTAATTAAGGCGATCCAAGTTCTAAAAAATCATAGAAGCCCAGGAATAGCTTAGATTCCTGCCGAGCTACTGAAAGCTCTCTCTGAGGTGGTGATGGATAAACTTCATAGCGTGATAACTGAAGGCTGGGACAATGAATACATCCCAGATGGCTGGAAGACCTCAATAATTGTCCCTATCTTCTAAAAAGGAGACCTAATGGACTGCAAAAACTAACAAGGTATATCCCCTATCCCCATTGCTGCCAAGCTGTTCGCAGTCATACCTTTAAATAGATTCAGAGACACCCGAAACAGACGAACGGGACTCACCCAAGCAGGATTCAGGCCGGGCATGGGTTGCTGTGACCAGATTTTTAGCCTGTTACAACTCCTTGAACACCGGTTTAAACACCAGCAGGAAACAATTCAAATCTTCTTAAACTTCATTACCGCGTTTGATTCGCTCCATCGTAATGCAATATGGGAAGCAATCAGAGAGGTCGTTGCGCCTGAGAAGATCCTCAATCTGATCAAGGCATACTATGCTGGAACAAAGGCCCGGGTAAGAGTTGATGGCCATCTTTCAGATCTGGTCCTGATCGAGGAAGGTGTACGATAAGGCTGTGTCCTTTCACCATCTTTGTTCAACTTCGTCATCGATTGGATCCTCAGGGTCCTTGACAAGTATAAAGGCATTGCAGTGAGCCCGTGCTTCTCCGTCACAGATCTTGACTATGCAGGCGATGTGAACATGCTTGCTGAATCTGTTGCAGAAGCCCAGGCTATGATAAATGACATGGCAGTCAAGGAACTATCGACTGGTCTCCAAATAAGCCTACCTAAAACAAAATCCATGCGAACAGATGGGATGGATGAAACCCCTTTTGCCCTAAATGGTAATCAAGAGGACGACCAGTCGTTCAAATACCTCGGATTGATGGTAAACCTTGCCGGCAAATCTTCAGAAGGAATCCAGAGCCGCATATCGTCAGACTGGAGGGTCTTCCTTCAACTAAGGAAGCATGGAAGCAGAGCAAAATATCGCCACGCACAAAGTTCCGAGTGTATGAAGCTTTGGTTCTCTCAGTCCTCCTCTATGGATGTGAAACATGGTCACTTAAAGTAGCCGAAGCGTTGAGCTTGAATATATTCAACCACAAATGCCTGCGCTATGTCCTTGGAATCCGCCTCTCAGATAGAATCTCGAATGAAGAAGTAAGGAGAAGATGTGGGGACTCACCCAATTGTCTCTGACATTGTTAAGCACAGAAGACTGAGATGGTTTGGCCACACATTGCGCAGACCAGATGACCATATAAGCAAAATATGTCTCAAATGTCTACCACTACCGGCATGGAAGAAGAGGGCAGGAGGCTTAAAGAAGACGTGGCTAGCAATAATTAAGTCTGATCTGGAGCCAATCGGAGGATTCCGAAAACACGGCCGTCACTGGGATCGCCAGTGGCATGAAATGGTGGAGCCTGCCACTCTCGAGCGAAACCTATGGAAGGAGACATGTCGTCATCTGCTGGGCGCCACGATGAGTCTGAATACGGCTTGAACGTGCAACAAGTACAAGTAAGTACAAGTTTCTTATTATACTGCTGTCATAGAAAGAAAGAAGTTTCGCAGAAAAGCTGTGTTGCGGCTTAATTTTATTTATAGCCGCTAGCGAATGTTTCTGTTTTAAATTCTATACTTCCAGCTGTGATTTTTTGTCTAACGCTTGTCGCCAGTTTCTATCGAGTATAACTCAAGCGAATTTATTTCAATAAGCCTTGTCTTCTCACTTTTTTAGTTCTCGAAAACGTCAATTTTTTTCTCCTGGCTACTTCTAAATGTTCAGAAAACAACAAGATAGAGTAGCTGTTAAATGATTTTAACCCCTTGAGCAACCAGTTGATTGAGTGGGTAAGGAGATTGACGTATTTTGTTGAACTTTAAAACCATGTAGGTCAAAATAGACATTTTGTTGCTACAGCCGTTTGGACCTGGTCGCACCCAGAGATCCTTAATAGCTACCGAAGATCAACGAATCGCATCTTTTTCGCATAACTTATGAAAATGCCGAAGTGAAAATTATTCTGTATGATTGGTTCTTTAGAATTTTCATAATACAGTTTTATATTTTACTAAATTAAAAGTGCTGTATGCAGAACAACTACGTAATCTCCAGGCTGTAGTGTTACATACCAGTGTCTTAGCCAACTGTTTCGTTCAGTATCTATTTTAGATCATTTGATATTAAACGGTTATATGCATGGTTATTTTACTAGAAATGCTACTAACTTGTTGACTAAAGTAGGAATGGTAGAAGAGCACATTTAAAAAATGAAATCTGTGAGCAAATTTATGGAATATCCTTGAAGATAGTGTCAAAAAATCAGAGGACCTTTAGTTGTTTAAAAAAAAAGTAGAGATCCACAATTAAAAGATGGAAGGGGTTTTTGAATTATTCGTACTTCAAGATAAACCAATCAGACACTTTTTATCGTTGATTCTAGGTTTTCAACTGAACATCTTTATGGGACTTGATTATTGGACAGGACTATGGGACTTTATGGTAATTTGTGGCTCTTTTCTGCATATCAACTTCATTTAACTTCTAATCATAATATTTGCCATGATTATTTGTTAGGTATTGCCTCAGATTGGTTTTGGAATTTTCTGAACTAGATTGCTTAATCATAATTACCAAGCAACAATCCATAAGTGTTTTTACAAAATACTGTGTAAAAGGTTACACAAAAACTATCCGGAAGTTTATTCTCTAAATAAGTACTTCTGGTTTTCTTTTCTTTTTTTTTCATTAGATTAGTTACATTAAGGTGGCTTTTGTTTCCCTTTGCGCATTATTTGTATCACTGAAGCGTGCCACTAGGCATAACCTTAGACCTTATTTTCTCCTGTGCCACTAGAGGCACCTAGGGCTTACACGGAGAGCCGCCAGTCGTCCTTTATGTGCGCCATCCCCAAAATATCTGCCCATTGGGCTTATATCGTCGTATGAATCTTGGACCGGTCCCGTCTATATCTGCGACGCAATGTGTTTTTTTTTTTTTTTTTCAACCTCTCCTGCAGTTTCCTTCAGTTTCCATTCCAAGATTTGTCTTGAGATCCTATTGTCCTTTATACGGATCATGTATGACATATACTCGTATGACTTATGCACTAGGCATATGCTCAAAATGATTTGGCCAAGGTTTGTTTTCCATAGTTGTTTGCCGTACATAGAACAGTTTAGGCGTGAAATGTCACGTTTATGTCTTTTTATTTCACCCAAAGGAGGGAAGGGCTTGGACGCATGCTAAAACCTCATTAATTACCGTCTGTCCATGGCAGAAAAACGATGAATTTTTTTTCCGATGAACAATGTCAATTTTTTTGATGACTGTATAAATCATTTATCGTTTGTCCAATTGAAAATAAAAACGATGAAAATTTGTCTAACGACAAGAAAAAACATTGACAGTCTATCTGATAAGACGAAAAATAGGGACGGTTAGTCCTCTGGCTGGAAAAACCGATGACACGTTGTCCTATAACAGTCTTGTTAGTGACAGAAAAATCTATGGTATAAAAAAGATGACCAAATTATTTATGGTAAAATGTCTGGATGCCCACAAAGGTTACATGAAGCCAAGCGAGTATTCTCATTATACGATCAATAGTTTTAATTAAAATGGTGCCCTCCTTTATACACAGTTTTGGTAAGTCTACCCAGATTTGTCTCATTGCAGGAGATTAAGTTTAAATTCTTGGGATTTTATTTGGAGGAGGAGGAAGGGATAAGGACACTTCAAATTGTGTTTCCAAGAAACTGTAAGCAGTTTCTTAAGTCTGTTGTAAAATAGGCTTTGGTGGTAATTAAGTGTATTTTAAGAATCCGACAGTCGGTAAATTTACTACCTAAGGGTAACATTGTATTTGGTTTAGTCATAGAAATTTTCCCAGACGTTGTCGATGTAATCTCTATGAAGGCAAACTGACTTTAGAATTAATATAATGTAATGACTTTAACAAATTGGATCAGTTCCTGAATATCTGGTGACAAACTAAATATCAATTGAAAATGAAAAGTCTTCCTCAAAACTGATACTTACTTTAAATTTTTCTATTTTACTATACTGAAAAGCTCATTTTTTTTCTATAAAATCAATTTAAGTTTTACAATGCTGCAAATGACTTTTGATTTATCTTTCTACCCTATTTCCACCAAGAGTGATCCTTTCCTGAGTGTCATTCCATTCTTGCAATTGTATCTTCTCTTTTCAAGATGCATAGTCAAAGCTGGAAATTATGCTATAAAATTTTTACCTAGTTTTTATTCAATCACAAGTACTACGTATAACTTATTTGTTAGGCTATTTGGGTTAGTCACAGATTATAGTCGTAGGCCTACGAATTTGCTTCCTCTTTAGATCCCTATCTGTCTGTACATTATTTAAACCATTATTTTTCATCTTCATTTTTCTACGTCTTTGTCGCTTCGTGATGAAGAATAAGGATTTTATTTCTATTGACTCAGTCTTTCATGAAACTACAATATATTCTAACGATATTAAAGAGCAAAGTTGAAACTTCAAACGGACAGAAGTTACTGCTTTATAGCTTGTGCAAAATATACTTATAAAACAGCGCCAAATAACTTGATTCCCTGCATTTGTAGAGTTTTTAAAAAGTAAGGCTTCACTGAAAACACAAAACCCAGAAAAAAAAGGATGTTATTTTAGTAGCAGACAAGTCTTTAAGTAGCTTGTATAAAATAAAAAATAAATTATTACGCTCTCAATTGTTTTTTACCTGCCATGACACTTGGTGTTTCTTCAGTTTTGAAAGGTTTTACTTAAGGATATTTTCTTTTCAACTGGCTAATAATCACCTTGGTTCTCTTGGTTTTCTTAAATAATTGTTAGTTTTATTTTTATACTATTAATTTTTTCTATATTATTTTTCCTTATTATTTTATTATTCTTCTTTATTATATTTATTACCTTCTTTTATTATTTTCTTTGTTATTTTACTAAATAACGTTCTCTTTATCAATTTACATTTTTTCGCTTTTCTTCAAACAAGTATATAGAAAAATCAATTATATATTAAATATTGTTTCATTTAGTTTCCCCACTTAGTGTATGGTACCAGTAAAACTTTTGCAAAATGCACCACTTATACTATATTGTTGTTCCTGAACATGCTCTGCAAACGTTCTTTGATATCATGGACTGAAGTTCCTTGAAAAAAAGGGCTAGATATCTTTTTTTTGTTAAAGAGGCCAAACTGATAGCCCTCTTTAGGGCTATTATCCAAGTCTTTTATCAGTTACACACGCAAGAGGGGGGGGGGGGGGGGAGGGTAAACTTCTTAAACCAACGTAAAGCAGGAAAAGTGGGCGAGGAGCCAAAAATGTCGTAATGTAGGCTAGGGCCATTCTGAGTTATGATAATCCTTCTCCATGGAACGTGTCCCAAATATAATGAAAAATCTAAGAGAAGCACAGTTTTTCGGTATGATTAGACCAAAGACACATGGGTCCAAAAGATGAAAAACTTTCTTTCTTTTTTATTTCATGTCCTTGGTACCGAAACTAGCAAATATAAAGAAAAGTCTTTATTAGATCAAAGGCACATGGATCCAAGAGACTTAAAACTTTTTAATTTCATGTCCCAAGTACCAAAGCTTCTAAATCTAGAAAAAAACCTAAAATTGATCTAAGCTACATGGATCCAAGATCCGAAAAAGCATTTTAGTTTCATGTCCCCGGTAGCAAAACATCGAAATATAAAGAAAAATCTTATTTCTATCCAAGCAACATGGATCCAAGAGACGAAAGAAGCAATTTAATTTCGTGTCCTTGATACTGAAACTTCAAAATATAAAGAAAAATCATTCAGTTATACATATAAAAGTCTAGATGGCGGGGCTACCTCAAGTGCTGTCATATTTTAGTTTTAGTTATAGATGGCAGCTTGACTGAATTTTAAGCTAGGTTATATTTGACATATAACATAAATTGATATAATTGTGATAATTAAAACTAAACACAAAAAAATAAGTTTACTTAGAAAAAAACGGCTAAATATAATCAAAACTTGGATGGTGAAAAAAAGAGTATTAGGAAAAATAATTTCGGATAATATTAAGGAAAATTCAATATGATACGAAACTTGAGATGTTACGTAAATAAAAAGTGAGACATTCCATATTAAGCAGATATAATTCCTGCAAAGAGTGAGTCATGGCTTATAGTAGACAAAAAGGGAAATACTGAAGGGGCTACTTGTTGAGTGGAAGGGGTCGGAACATAAACATGGTACAGTTAGATTATCCAAGTCTGAAAACACCTTATCAGAGGCTTTATCCTCTTCACTCATTCCTCTTGGAAAATTTAATCCAAAAATCTTCAAGTTTTTATACTCGGGAAAGAAAATTCGGCAACTTTATTGAGTTTCAATTGAAGTTAAATTTTCAATCACAAGGTCGTGTAACGATCAGGCTTGCTATTACGGTTAGTGTCTAAAGTGCTATGATTCCCGGAATTTACGGGCTACATAGTTTGGTGCTACAGTCAACTTTTTTGCACATGTTGTGGCGTAGGTCACGAAAACATGCTTGGTCCGTGTAACTGTACATGGACTAGTTTTAAGTCCATTTTTAAATCTTTTATGTCAGGTTATTCCTACTTCTTCAAAAAAGGCGGTTTGCACTTTTCGTTAATTCCTCTGCATTATATTTTCAAAACCCTCATTATTTCGTCCAAGACATTATGGAAGTGCTACAATTCGGTCATTCAAGTTTATCAAGTGCTAGAGTGCCACGCGAGATGAAATAGTGCTAAAATAATACTTTCGTTCCACAGATGGCAATCCTGATAACGATATCTTTCATTTCGAAAGATCTTAAAAATACTTAGTCTCACACAAATACAGGTATCGCTTTCGGCCAATTTCTTTTCTTCTTTCAACAGATTATGGAAGTTGTACGGTTATATATATTCAAAGAAAAGCGTAAAAATCGTTTTGATGACCGTATCTCTATTTATATGAAACAAAAAGTTCATCTAATGAAATTAAAACAGGTAAAATAGTAAGGTAAAAAAAAAATAAAGGTTTCAAATTAAAAGACGTGAAAAAAAATTATGAATCATGTCATAATAATGAATTAATTCATTCACTATATGTGTGCTCTACTTGAGGGTAAGGCAAGGGGAATCAATCAATCAATTTATTAATACTTCAAAAGAAAACTATTACAAACGAAAAGCTGTTACTAAGCCCAAGAAGCTATGATTGTAATGGGCTTTTAACACTGATGACTATTAACAATGATAATATTTCAAAAAAAAATTACAAACAAAAATACAAAAATAACACTCCTATCAGATAAAGACAAAAGTAGATCTCATAGTTAATAGTTGATATCCCTGCTGTACTTCCTGTCACATTTCCTTTGTAACTTCACACTTTTTTTGGGCTGGCTATACAGTAAAATTTATAGTTCCCAGCCGTGCCGCTAAGAGCATTCATCACGCCTTAAGTTTTCTCGTATGCAAACATATATCTTCTGACATTTAACCTGAGGACACAAAGAATAAAGCTAAGAAAATTGGACTGTGGACCTACCACATTTCAAAATATACTTTTTTTCTGTATTTGAGGATTTGATTCATATTTAGTTATTTTCTACAATTTTTCACAATATTTTACAATTACAATATTTTCTAATTGGTTCAAATCATTAAAAAATTCAACTTCAAGAATTGAGAGCCCTTCTATTTTCGAGGGTTTTAACCGATTATTTTCCGTTTATTTTTAATTTTTTCATAATTTTGTTATTTTCTTGGGTTTAATGGGTCCAGCACATAAACAAATTTCAAGCTCAAAAGCAGAGTGGCAAATCACTTGGGGTGCTACCATCCAAACTTTACATGGGTGGAGGGGACCAATACACTTGGAGTAGGGTTGTCCCACATTTTGGGAGTCTGTATTAGGAAAGCAGCTCTTCTATCAGCTCTAGGAAAGCAAGCAATGCTTTTTCAAAATGCTTTATTATTTCAATTCAGAAAAATTTCTTTTTTGATGTATTTCCTAAAACCTTCTTTCAAGTTGTAGTACCAATGAAAACACAGTACTTTAATTTCAGCACTTTTCTTTAATAAAAACGATTTTATTAAAAACAACATTTTTGTAGACGATATGTCAAATATGCAGAACATCATAGCTGCTGGCTAAAGCCATAAATGACACAAAAAGAAAACCCCATACTTTGATGTTAGCAATAGTGACGTTAGCACTTTCAGTATATAAGGACCTCATATTAGGATATACATAGGTTTTACGTCACAATGAATAGCCAGTATTAAGTCAGTAATGTTATATTGACAACTGAGCAAGCTAAACGGAAGAATAACCAAGGAAAGTATCTGAGTCTTGCAAGAGCTCTCAAGTGCATGTCAAGTGCAGTCCAGTATTTGGTATTTTTTAGCTTAACTATAGAGTAAAATTAGTGCAACTGACAAAATTACTGTGTTAATAACAGACTGATCTCAATTTCTGAAGAAAAGAAAAACATAGTTGCAAAGTCTGAAGAAAAATTAGGAGACAGCAAATGCTAGACAACGTGTGTAATTTTTTTTTTCCATCACTAGCAACAGTCTATAAGTTACACATAGTCAAGGGCTAAAAAAAATAAACAATTATGAAGCAATTAATTGAAACAGTTAAAATAAATAAAACTAAAATCATTGACCAAGTAATTTGATATCCAAACGATAATGCTAAGGGCAGGATGTTCTTGTCAAAGTACAGGACTTTTACTGAAGATTGTAAATATGGGAGTTTTTTAATACTGAAAAATAAGTTATTCATAACTGATAGCCAACCGATCAAAGGACTCTACCATCCCCGTCCTAGAGACTACGGTGACAGTTCTAGTCGTGAAAATTACCCTTAATAGTACAGATAAATGCTAGCAAATAGGAAGACAACTGACCCTGATACCACAAGGTTGCAGAGTAGAAGTGATCCTAACACTTTTCCAATTCGTGCCATATCTATAACCGCATAATGTTACTTTTCGGATAGTTAAGCACGCTAAAACTTGCTCAGAAGGACTACTTAATGCTTGCTCATGTTAAAATGAAATGTCATGTAATGTAAGAAATCATGTGACTTATATTAAAATCAATCTTGAAATATTAAGTATTTGGTGAAACAGAAAATAAATAATAAAAGGGAAGAACTTACTTCTAAGGTCATTTTCTTGGTATTCGTCTATTATATAATACACATTGGAGAACTTGTATCGTGAAGATGAAACAAGCAGATATCTAGTTAATACATTGGTTGCTGCTATAGGAAGCAGTGAACCGTATCAAGTTCATTTCCTATTGAAGGCCAACGAACTCTATGAAGTCCAGACAGTTTTGAGAAATCTGTGACCTATCAAGGCCAGGTGCTCTTGAATGTCACCGTCTATTCTTGGCTAGTGCAATGCCTCAGTTGCGCAAGTATAATCGATTGGTTTGGCCTTTTGCCATTGACAGTAATATGAATAAATTTTATTGATGTTCGTGTAGTATAACATAGCATTCAAATGGTCTGAATGCGATGTACTCAGGATATCTAGATAAAACCAAGATGACAATAATAAGAATATTTTTTTTATTTGAATTGGATGAAACAGGTAATGGGTTGAAAAAGCTTACCAACTAAAAGTAGGACTAACTCCCACGCCACATCATATAAATGTCAGAATATGATTAGAATATATTCATCCTTTCACAAGTCAATTTTTTCTATTGACATAGCTTTATTTCTGTAATACACAAATACCAAGTGAGGAGTGCGGTACCAAGTAAAGTCGAAACTAATAAATTCGTAAGCGCCGAGAACATAATTTTAATATAGAAATCCAAAAAAATCCTTGGAAATCAATTATAATCGTTAGAAATCAAGTAGTAAGGTGGTTATGGATTTGACAACGCCCATAGTAGGTAGAGCCCTTTCTGAAGCCCATTAGTGACTCTAGCTGGGAGCGCAGGGCTAGCTAAGCCTGGAAATTTAAGGAAACAGTATTTAAGGAAACAGTACGATTTGGTTTCCTAAAAATATGTGGTAATTGGTCTCTTTCTCATTCCTCCATCCCTAATTTATTCTCTCTACCCCACCTCCTTCTCAATCATTAGATCCTAGATATGAGGCAAGGAATAGTTATGAAATTTTTATAATTCAACTTTGTCTGATTGTATGACCTATAACAAGTGATTGTAGTCATGATTTTTCGGTTTTACTTGTGAGCTCTGAAGTGTTTTTCGTCCTATTGACTACACAGTCTATCTATTAACTATTTAGCCTGTATATATGCAGGAGGCGTAGGCAGCATATTGTCTAGGGGGGGGGGGGGTAGTCGATTGTGTGATGGAGGGCTTTTGGAGGAGTAATTTTAAGACACCGATATAGGGTAATACAATGAATAGCGTGGTTTTCATTGTGTATACGATATTTAGACTGCTATTTTTTGGGGCTTAGGGGGGAGAGAGGTGCCTAGGTTAGGTTACGTAATAATATATGCTATGTAGCTCCAGCAATAAAGCTCAACCCTTCATCCCTAAACAGCTTAGGGAATCCGTCAGCGCACCTCAAAGTGGTGAAAGGGCTTAAACGTCACTAAGCTTCACACCAAGCATGGTGATGGCTACCGCGCTCCGGGTGACTGCAAGGCTGGGGACTTTGTGGTAAATTTTATCCCCAAGGAACGCCCAACAAAGAGGATGAATTGTGATACAGAGTTAAAGCTCGGATATGGCATCCACGGTTTTATGCGATGCGACGAGACTTGCACCCTCGTCGAAAATTGGGCTAGCTAGAAATATAATGATGAATGCAAAGCAGAGTAAAAGTTTGGCTATGGCGTCTCTGGTTTTATGTGGTGCAACAAGACTTATGCCCTCGTCGAAAAGTGGGCTAGCTACCATTGTATCAAGAAGACAAGGTGTAAACTTTGGCTGCTGAAACCTATGCTTGATATAGTCCCTCCTGACACAAGCTTTTATAGCTGAAGAATTTCATATTTATAACCTTGACATCTAGTGTGTCTCTGAGACGAGGCTGAATGGACATGACCTCCCTAACCTAGAAGCACCGTCTGGGAAGAAGCTTATATTTTACAACTCAGGACCAACTGATGGCTCTGGTTTAGCAATAGTAGGTCTGATATTATCCCAAAGAGTGGCCACTGGGCTCCTCGAATATGAGGCTGTATCAAGGAGGTTTTCATTGCCAAGATTTAAAGATCAAAATATCAATATGACAGACCGTAGCGTATACACCCCAGCCAGAGATGTGCCTGAACACTTAATAGATCTGTTTTACAATCAAATTCAAATAGTCATTGACAGGTCTCCCCGAAAAGGTATACTGGTGATTGCACGTTATTTGAATGTAAGGGTTGGTGGCAGGCTGAATGACTCCGAACAGGCGATTGACAATCATGGCCTCGGTGAAAGGTGATCTAATGGATAAAGACTACAAAATCATTACTTCCGGTTCATTCACTAGATTTATCTGAGAAAGTACAATAGCTGGGTTCATCCAAAGTCTTGAGTTGTAAATTTGTGATTTTTGTGTTTTAAAAAATCATAACTTTTATAAGATTTGTAGTATCCTTTGAGGCGATCGCTAATTTTTGTATTTATTTTACTACCCTCTTTGCTAAGCATGCCTAAAGTAACGCAATCCTCCCATCGGTTTTCGGATTCGTTTGTGGAAGATGTCATAAAGGACAAACCGATTCATTTAGAAATTTTGGAAGTGGCAATGCAGTTCGAGCATGGAAGCATTAATCTCCCAATGAAATGATAGCTAATGTGACGCTATTTATGGCTGTAATGTTGTTACAGGCTTTTATATTAGTAGGCTACATTGCATCATTGTAATACTGATTTAGATAAATATGACGTTAATCGAATGATTTCTTTTTCAAAAATAAAGGCTATTAACAGATTTTATGAAATTCCTGACCTGTCAAGATCGTTTTTTTCCACGCCAGAAAATCTTAGTATATCAGTTATCCAAAAAAGAAGAGATCTGTTTACCTAAGTATGCACTTGAAGTGCTTAAATTTAAAATTTACTTTAGTTATGTGTGAGTATTCTCGTGCTAAATAAAAACTAGATAGAAAAATTAAATTTGTTATTAAATGATTTGCAAATATATATTCAAACAAACATTTGTTTACCCTTTCTTTTTGGTGCTTATGTTTTGGCAATATGATAGAGTTTAACCTTAGAGGAAGCTACTTAATTTCCTTCTTACGAATTGAATGTTTTTCCGCTGGCAAAACCAGCAGAAGCTGATTCTAACTATACGTGTGCAACAAATCACAAAACTAGCAACTAAAAAAATTTTTTTATTTGAAATATATTTTGGTTGTACGACATTTGTCCAAAAAGCAAGCCTTTCATCTTGTCCAACCTTGCTACATCAAGAAGCTAAAACATTGGCAATTGATTACCACGTGATGTTTTCTTTCTATTGATTTCTTTCGTTTCCTTCCTTCTTTTTTTTTCTTGGCATGAATGACAGCAAATATTTGGAGATATTGCTTAGTGTGTTTTATTTGTTTTTTGTCTTCTTGTATTTTTCTCTATGTCATTTATATTCTCCATTTTTTTTAAATGTACAGGTCCTCTTTTTTTATTATAGTTCTTTCCTTTTTTGCCTCCGATCACTTTGACTCTTAAGAAAGGGCACTATAACATCAGATTTCCAATTCAGTGAGCGTTTTCCGGAGTTGATACAAAACCCGTTCCATAAAAACCTTGTATTCTCCCTAGGCATAACTTACAAACCTTGCATTAACGGCTGTGGGAGGGGGTTGTCATTCTCAAAGACATAATTTCCAAACCAATTAACTACGCTGAAAGAAATGGCTCTATGAAAATTTTGATTAGATGTGCTTTGGGAATGGATGGACGGTGGGGGTTGTTTTGTTGCCCTCCAATCACTTTTGACTATTAAAAATTTACTAGTCCTTTCAATATCCGATCAAATGGGTGTTTTCCAAAAATTCTATGACAAAAATGGTCATCTTAAAACTTGTATCAGATGCATTTCAGGAAAATACAAGGTGAGGATTAAGGGTAGCCTCCCTGTGATCACTTTGAAACTTATAAAGGGCCCTAGAATTATCAATCCAATGAGCTCATCCTGAATTTTATACGACCACCCTTTCTTTAAAAAACCTTTATGCCCCCTGATAATCCTTGTCCTGAGAGCTGTGGGGGGTTGTTATCCTCAAAGACATAATTTCCAAACCTTTTAACTATACTAAACAAAATGGCAATCTCAAAATTTCTATCGGATGTGTTTGGGGAAATCGTTGGTGTGAGAGGACGTTTGGTTGCCCTCCTGTCACTTTCGACTAATAAAAGGGCACTAGCCCTTTCAATTTTCAATCAAATTAGCTCTTTTTGAAGTTTCTACGATAACTCTTCCGATACGAAGTGCCCCGGTCTAAAAAAAAACGAAATAAATATATAATACATCGTGTCCACATCGCTCTTTACTTAGGCAGAAATATTGCGCTACCAATGATCAGGGCCGTCACGTATGGGGCTGTGCTTACCGCAATCGGTAAATGCAGCAGTTTTACTGACTCTTCCCGGGATTTTACAGATGGTGCCACATTTTTCTATTTGGTTAAATAATCAGTATTAAATGTACCGAAATCGAAATTTCAGCTGGTAAATGCAGCTGTTTTACCAATTCGTGCAGTGATTTACACAACGGAATTTGCCTTAATTTGTCAATGAAATCTCTTTATTTGTCTTACTGATTCCTAACAGTTCCAGCAATTTCGAATTGATTGATATTATAGAAGAGAAACTTTTGATAACGATGGATAGCTTAAAAAGAATTGGCTTTTTTATCCTGATTCCAAATATATAATATTCATTAAGTTTAATGTTACCCATCAAAAGCTACGAACATGGGAAGAATTGTGTGGTTTTCACAAAGGAGGAGAAAACACCCTAAAAAAGTCATGGAATCTTAATGAAACTTGCTCAGATTATGCACATTAGATAATCTGATTATACAGGTTTAAGCTCTCATCTAGATAAATATGGAGTTTTGTATATTTTTAGCTAAAAAAAAGATTGCATTATATGCGTTTTTTCCAAAGTTTGATGCTGTCAAACCAATATTCTTAGAAGATCGAGGGAGGGCTCAACCGAATAAATCATAATTTCTAGTTCTCTTTTTATTTGATCAAAAAGAATAAAGGGCATCTAGCCCCCTCCCTCCCTAGCCTTATCCCTCAAATTCATCGGATCAGAATTTTGATATATCTAATTCGTTCAGCATAATTAAAACGTCCAATAAGTTCCCACCTGGGGATGACATGACTCCACACAGTCTCTTAGGAATTGGTATAAGTTATAAAATATGCCTATTATTTAGAAATAGTATTTGTTATTGGATTGAATACAGACATTTCTCGGGGTGTGGGATCTTGTAACGTGGGATAGGCTATTTTTTACGATGCAAATTCGAAAATGTTGTTAAACACTTCATTTTATTTGGCTTTTTACCTCATCTTACTTAAACGGCTTTGAAAGTTGACCTACACAAGACAGTTATTCTAGTCATTCCTAGGTTGATTCACCATTTCCTACAAAGCTATGAATGGAGAAAAAACGAGCCTGAAAGAGTTCAACTTTTCGAGGAAGAAACATATCCCCCTTCATTTGCCGCTTTTTTGTCCTTAGTGACATTCTTTAGATCAGTGCTTACCAACCTTTATAAGTTCATGGACCACTAAATATATCCTTTTTCATTTGGTGGACCGCTAACACAGATTTGGAAGAAAAAGGTGCTGCAAATACATCCAAGTATGATAATCACAAAAGTCTGAATCAAGACAATAGGAAAAACGCATAAAGGTGAAACATTTAAATAAAATAGTTGTTTTTAAAAAACAAGATAAGAAACATGAAATTTTTAGGGCAACGGTTGTTCTTGTTTGTTTGACAGCAGGATGTAGAGAGTCAGTTTCTATGATGTTAGTGCAGGACGACGAGCTGGATCTGTTTCACGCCAAGAACGGTACCGAGTTTTAATTTCTGTCACAGATCAAAATGTTTTATCACGTAAATATGTTGTTGAAAATTGAATGAAAATTTTGATCGCCTTCTCACTCAGCAATGGGTATTCATTTTTGAAAGACACCCAAAAATAAACTCCTAATAAAGAGGACTTAAATTTTAATTTGAGACTCTCATTCCAAGAAAGATTCACGAGTTCCCTAGGACAGTAAACATCAAAATATTCTCTCAGAGACTGTCAGTGCTTTTGAATAATCATGGAAAGCCCTTGACGGTTGATGTTATTCTCTCTAATATATTCATCAATATTAATAAACATTAAATTTTTAGGTACTTGTATGATGCGATGCCGACCACTCAAGTTTTTCGTCCATTGACTTTCCATTGACGTCCATTGTTTTTCGTCCATTCTTTCAGCCTAGGGTGAGACAAGGCACAGAGAAGTGACAAATTAGATATGTACAATACAGAGAAATGTACTATATGTAACGCTTGCATGGGGTCAAATATAAAAAAGGTATATAAAGATAAAAAATAATGAATTTCAACAATTTGACGTAAGGCCTATAACAGAAAATAATATAATTGTGATAATTAAAACTAAACACAAAAATACACAAGTCTATTTGGAAAAAACTAACGAAAAAAAATTGCTGGAAAAATTAATAACAAAGAAATATGCCGTTAGAAAACAAGCGAAAGTAAGAAGAGCAGCGAATTAATAATGAAAATGGTTAAAAAGGTTCATTTCGTTGGAATATAATTTCGTCCCGAAATAAAGAGCTAATCTTTTGGCTTTTACATAAAATTACCATGGGGAGGGGCACCTAAATTTTTCAATGCCGAAAGGCAGAATTACCCAAATCTTGGCTTTGTGCAATACACAGCCATTTCCCACCTACCCTTGAGACTCCTTATTTTTCTGAGGTACCATTTGTTCATGCTAGAAAAGTATTTCTACATTAAATGATTTCTTTACAAATCAATATTTTGGGATCCATTAGAAGTAAAATCTCTTATTTGGAGTTCTCAGGTGGTCATCAGACCTAATATTACTGAATTTTTAAGCTCCTTTGCAGCAGTGGATCTAGGGGAGGGGAGTGACCCTCCCCTCCCCCCAATTAACGCAAGTTTGCGTTAATTAAACTTGCTCCTAACACAATTTTATGCGATCAACCGATTTTGCGCTCCCCCCCCCCCGTAAAAATTCCTGGATCCAGCACTGTTTCTTTGGTTTCTTATTTTGATTCTCGATACTATACCTCTCGAGAGAGACTTCTTGATTTTACAAATTATATTATGAACATCAGAAACAGCTACAGTAAACGTTGATTTGACCCCCTATCAAAAGTATCTTTTGAAGTGCGGCTTAGGAAGAATTTTCTATTAGTGGGTCAGGTTCTGAAACTTTCAAAAAATGTTGTTCCCATACTTTGGAAGGGATATTAAATGAATGGGTGGGCTCTTTTTCTGCTTTAAGTTTTCCCACAAAGGTCGTGGGTTACTAATATTCTTTTCAAAAAAATTGGAACAAATAGCAGCTCCATATTTTTCAAGCTCTATTAAAAAGCGGGGTTCGGTGGATAAACAAATCGGATGTACAACACCAGTTCTGGGACAGCTAGAGTCTATCCAGATATTTAGCAAAAAATTTTGCCTTATTACAAACCTTAGCAGATAAGGAATTCTAGGACCAGCCATTCACTTGAGATCCAACTTTTACTTTAGTGCGAGCAACAAACCGCTCTTCCATTTCTAATAAGGCATGTGAAATAAGTAATGCATATATCATAGGAATCACAATCGTGCTGCCTTAATAAAGAAAAATGTTGGCAAAATGTATTTTTTTTTCATACCAGGGCACTTCGTATGGTATAAAAATCTATGGTATAAAAAAGATGACCAAATTATTTATGGTAAAATGTCTGGATGCCCACAAAGGTTACATGAAGCCAAGCGAGTATTCTCATTATACGGTCAATAGTTTTAATTAAAATGGTGCCCTCCTTTATACACAGTTTTGGTAAGTCTACCCAGATTTGTCTCATTGCTAGAGATTAAGTTTAAATTCTTGGGATTTTATTTGGAGGAGGAGGAAGGGATAAGGACACTTCAAATTGTGTTTCTAAGAAAATGTAAGCAGTTTCTTAAGTCTGTTGTAAAATAGGCTTTGCTGGTAATTAAGTGTATTTTAAGAATCCGACAGTCAGTAAATTTACTACCTAAGGGTAACATTGTATTTGGTTTAGTCATAGAAATTTTCTCAGACGTTGTCGATGCAATCTCTATGAAGGCAAACTGACTTTAGAATTAATATAATGTAATGACTTTAACAAATTGGATCAGTTCCTGAATATCTGGTGACAAATTAAATATCAATTGAAAATGAAAAGTCTTCCTCAAAAGTGATACTAACTTTCAATTTTTCTATTGCAGAAAAGCTCACTTTTATTCTATAAAATCAATTTAAGTTTTACAATGCTGCAAATTACTCTGGATTTATCTTTCTACCCTATTTCCACCAAGAGTGATCCTTTCCTGAGTGTCATTCCATTCTTGCAATTGTATCTTCTCTTTTCAAGATGCATAGTCAAAGCTGGAAATTATGCTATAAAATTCTTACCTAGTTTTTATTCAATCACAAGTACTACGTATAACCTATTTGTTAGGTTATTTGGGTTAGTCACAGAGTATAGTCGTAGGCCTACGAATTTGCTTCCTCTTTAGATCCCTATCTGTCTGTACATTATTTAAACCATTATTTTTCATCTTCGTTTTTCTACGTCTTTGTCGCTTTGTGATGAAGAATAAGGATTTTATTTCTATTGACTCAGTCTTTTATGAAATTACAATATATTCTAATGATATTAAAGAGCAAAGTTGAAACTTCAAACGGACAGAAGTTACTGCTTCATAGCTTGTGCGAAATATACTTATAAACAGCGCCAAAAAACTTGATTCCCTGCATTTGTAGAGTTTTTAAAAAGTAAGGCTTTACTGAAAACACAAAACCCAGAAAAAAAATAGAATGTTATTTTAGTAGCAGACAAGTCTTTAAGTAGCTTGTATAAAATTAAAGATAAATTATTACGCTCTCAATTGTTTTTTACCTGTTATGACACTTGGTGTTTCTTCAGTTTTGAAAGGTTTTACTTAAAGATATTTTCTTTGATCTGTGTTAGAGCACTGGCGACAGCATAGCGAAGGTCTTCGCCGATATGTCTTCTTTTGTTTTTGCTTGTTTTTTTTTTCAACTGGCTAACTATCACCTTGGTTTTCTTGGTTTTCCTAAATAATTGTTAGTTTTATTTTTATGCTATTAATTTTTTCTGTATTATTTATCCTTATTATTTTATTATTCTTCTTTATTATATTTATTACCTTCTTTTATTATTTTCTTCGTTATTTTACTAAATAAGGTTCTCTTTATCATTTTGCATTTTTTCGCTTTTCTTCAAACAAGTATATAGAAAAATCAATTACCAGTAATTACCAGAAAAATTACCAGAAAAATGACCAGAAAAATGTTACCAGAATCAATTACCAGAAAAATGGTACCAGTAAAACTTTTGCAAAATGCACCACTTATACTATTTTGTTTTTCCTGAATATGCTCTGCAAAATTTCTTTGATATCATGGACTGAAGTTCCTTGAAAAAAAGGACGAGATATCTTTTTTTTGTTAAAGAGGCCAAACTGATAGCCCTCGTTAGGGCTATTATCCAAGTCTTTTATCAGTTACACACGCAAGAGGGGGGGGGGGTAAACTTCTTAAACCAACGTAAAGTAGGAAATTTGGGCGAGGAGCGAAAAAGTAGAAAAATCTTTTGGTTTCCGTTCGATCATTGTTTCATTTCTGAAAAATGTCGTAATGTCGGCTAGGGCCATTCTGAGTTATGATAATCCTTCTCCATGGAACGTGTCCCAAATATAATGAAAAATCTAAGAGAAGCACAGTTTTTCGGTATGATTAGACCAAAGACACATGGGTCCAAAAGATGAAAAACTTTTTTTTTTATTTCATGTCCTTGATACCAAAACTAGCAAATATAAAGAAAAGTCTTTATTAGACCAAAGGCACATGGATCCAAGAGACTTAAAACTTTTTAACTTCATGTCCCAAGTACCAAAGCTTCTAAATTTAGAAAAAAACTAAACCAAATCTAGAAACTAAACACAAAAAACAAGTTTACTTAGAAAAAAACGGCTAAATATAATCAAAACTTGGATGGTGAAAAAAAAGATTATTAGGAAAAATAATTTCGGATAATATTAAGGAAAACAAAATATTATACGAAACTTGAGATGTTACGTAAATAAAAAGTGAGACGTTCCATATTGAGCAGATATAACTCCTGCAAAGAGCGAGCTATGGCTCATAGAAGACAAATAGGGAAATACTGAAGGGGCTACATGTTGAGTGGAAGGGGTCGGAACATAAACATGGTACATTTAAATTATCAAAGTCTGAAAACGCCTTATCTGAGGCTTTATCCTCTTCACTCAGTTCCCTTGGAAAATTTAATCCAAAAATCTACAAGTTTTCATACTCGGGAAAGAAAATTCGGGAACTTTATTGAGTTTCAATTGAAGTTAAATTTTCAATCACAAGGTCGTGTAACGATCAGGCTTGCTACTACGGTTAGTGTCTAAAGTGCAAAGATTACCGAAATTTACGGGCTACATAGTTTGGTGCTACAGTCAACTTTTTTGCACATGTTGTGGCGTAAGTCACAAAAACATGCTTGGTCCGTGTAACTGTACATGGACTAGTTTTAAGTCCATTTTTAAATCTTTTATGTCAGGTTATTCCTACTTCTTCAAAAAAGGCGGTTTGCAATTTTTGTTAATTCCTCTGCATTATATTTTCAAAACCCTCATTATTTCGTCCAAGACATTATGGAAGTGCTACAATTTGGTCATTCAAGTTTAGCAAGTGCTAGAGTGCTACGTGAGATGAAATAGTGCTAAAATAACACTTTCGTTCAACAGATGGCAATCCTGAAAACGATATCTTTCATTTCAAAAGATCTTAAGAATACTTAGTCTCACACAAATACAGGTATCGCTCTCGGCCAATTTCTTTTCTTCTTTCAACAGATTATGGAAGTTGTACGGTTATATATATTCAAAGAAAAGCGTAAAAATCGTTTTGATGAACATATCTCTATTTAAATTAAACAGAAAGCTCATCTAATGAAATTAAAACATGTAAAATAGTAAGGTAAAAAAAAAAATAAAGGTTTCAAATTAAAAGACGTGAAAAAAAATTATGAATCAGTTCATAATAATGAATTAATTCATTCACAATATGTGTGCTCTATTTGAGGGCAAGGCGAGGGGAATCAATCAATCAATTTATTAACACTGCAAAAGAAAACTATTACAAACGAAAAGCTGTTACTAAGCCCGAGAAGCTATGATTGTAATGGGCTTTTAAACTTAGTGGGGGGGGGGGGGTATTTTCTACTGGGATATTTTTATTTAATTCAGGGTACATATCTGACCATTAAAGGATGGGGGTAAAGAAAGCTTCTGATAGAAATGAATTTTATATTTGTATTCAGGATGTAATTCTGATTCTAAGGGTACGTCTATTTCTTAGCTCTCAATAACCAGTTAACGGAAAAATTTATAAACGCATTAACTGCGAAAAGAAACTATTTTATGATGCATATTACAAACCAGTGAGTATCGATTAGTGTCGCTAGCGAAATCAGTAGAGAAGTTTTAAGACAGCTATGGCTTTACATGGCGTACGACACGTACGCACAAATATGTACACGTATTTGCAGATGATTCAGAAATGGTAGTTATTTTTCCTATTAGTCTTAATAGTGAAATTTTATTTTCAAAAGAAATTTACATGAATTTTATTTTTTGAAATAAATTTTGTAAAGAGCCTAAAATCTTTTGAAAACGGCATCGGATCTAAACGAAAGTAAACTATTGGAATCGCCATTATCAGTAACCTTATTCAGGAAACATACCGACCCCCCCCCTCAAACAGCAAGAAAACTCTTTTTTGCATGATTAGCAAGCTCTTTTTCTTGTTTTTTTTTTTTTGAGCTGCCTGCAGGGCACTGGAACATCATAGAGAGTTGTTTGAGCCTGATAAAGTTTACCTGAGTATTAGAATCTTAATGAAAATCACACCATCCGTTTCGGCGTATTAGAAAACAACATTATAGTGATTTCAAGCTCCTATTTGCAAAAATGTAGAATTCCGCATTTTTTGCCAGAAGATATATCTCGGATGCGTGTTTTTTTTTTTTTTTTTTTTTTTTTTTTTTTTTTTTTTTTTTTTTTTTTTTTTTTTTTTTTTTTTTTTTTTTTTTTTAGGGATGATCGTATTGACCCAGTGGTCCTAGAATATCTTGAGAGTGCTCATTTGAATGGAAATTAAACGTTCTAGTTTTTTTTAAGAGACCAAAAAGATTTAAGGGCAACCTTGCCCCCTCCCCCGCCCGTTTCTATGCTTTTGGATTTAATAAGGCTGTCCCCCCCAAACCCAGGGGAAAGGTCTTTAAGTCATAAAATGTGTGCATTTTTTACACATAGTTTTTATTATTGTGAAGTATGTATACATTTTCGGGTCGGAGGAGGGATTATTTTGCTGGAGGGGGGTTCCACGGGGGAATTTTCTATGGGGAGGGAAGTTTCCAGGGGGTGATTTTGTCAGGGGGAATTATACACTGGGGGATTTAGCAAGAATTCCTATGCAAAATCCTTTTTAAATGTCTTGCTTTCTCTTTTCCGTCTCAATTTTACGCGAGGAGTTGTTAAGGGTAATTGTCCGGAGTAAACCTTCACCGGGATTGAATTCTCTAGAGGATGTTTCCGCGGGGAGGGGAATTTCTGTACTAAGCTATATACTGTACTAAGATTCTAGAACGCAAGGCTTAAAAAGAGTAGAAATACTGGACTTCACCGAACGGGGACTTCAAAGGCACGAAGCAGCATATTTTTTGAAGTAATTATATGTATATCATAAATTTATGTCGATCCGTGCAAAGTGTACTTCTCCTCATCTCCCTTGAAAATATGATTATTTCCTCTTTAAATTACTATTTTTTTCGCGTAATCACATGTTCCTACTCTTTGAATTCAGACCCTCCTCAATCTTCTTTAAGTATATTAATATGAACCTGCCTGTTTTGGAGATTTTTAACATCGTATTTTGATAGGATGTTCTGAATGTTATCATTTGGGTAAATGGTATGACATTTTTAACAACATTCTGCAGGGAATAAATCTTTTTCCCTTGTTAAGGGTTTATGTTTCTTATTGCCTATATCATTTGCCTTAAGTTTTATTTGATAACATCAGCAGCCGAATCCATGGGGTCTAAATCTAAATTTTGTCTAAAAAAACTACGATAGACTAGACTTGAATAGGTATTCGAGGAAACTAGCATCTTTTCATCTGCCTATGAACTTGGGGTCACACGGTACATTCGCACATCTAAAATCCTCTCGTCTCAGTGTGATTGATTTGATTTCAGTATGATTGGGTTGCCTATAGGCGATTTGAAATGTTTTCCTTAGTTAAAATTTTGAATTTTGTCTATTCTTGTGGTAAGAATCCAATCAATTAACCACCCGTTGTGCGCAATAATTTTGTAAGGGCGGTTTTAACGAACACCCTGTTACTTATGGCCAAATTTGATACAATCAGTTTAGCTCCAAAAATTAAAAATTCAAACATGGTATGACATATCTATTATGAATCAGAGAAAAAAGGGTAGGTTAGATTAGCTGAATTGAAGTTATCAATCATATTGCTTATGTTTCTTCAGTACTTGGGAGTTTAAAAAGTAAAATTTCTTACGTACCTGCAGTGCAGTGTATAATTGAGTTTTTGTTTCTCGTCTTTGTAATTTGTTCTATTATATGTAATTTGTTTTTTGTATGTGTATTTTCTTTTTTATTGATACTCCGTCTTTTGTACCTTTATCTGACGGGTAATAAATAAATTATTATTATTATTGATGGAATTCCGTCAACATTGTATAAGAAATTAATCGGTCCCCTTTTTGCAGTTCTATTAACTTTGCATAAAGCGGTCCTGGTTTCATGTAGTTGGCCAACAGCATGGGATATGTAGGTTATAATTCCGTTATTTGAAAAGCGTGACTGGATGAAGCATGGTAACTATCGCCCTATATGTTTAGTACCAACAATTAGAAAATTTTTGGAAAAGGTTTTAGAAGGTAGATTAGGGCTGTGGCTAGAAAGGGAAATTATCACCAGTGAGACCCAACGAGCATGCAAAAATGAATATTCAACTACAAATCATGTTATGGGCAAAGGGAGGGGGAGGGGAGGCAGGAGTGGGGATAGCAGCCCCCCCCCCCCCTAGACCTTCAAATTTACATTAGATATATCTGAAAAAGCAGATGGTTGAAAAAGCAGTTGATAAAACTTCATCACACTATTGACTGCCCCCCCCCCTAGACAATATGTTGCCTAATGTTGCCTACACCAATGGATCGTGTATTTATACTCCTGGCTTTTATTGGAAAATATTGCAGGGGAAATGATAGGCTTTTTGTCGCGTTTTCGAACTTTGAAAAGGCATTTGATAGTATTGATAGACCTATTTTATTTCGTTACCTTGTTGAGATAAGCCTACCCAGGAATTTTTTTTTATTTATAAACATGTAGAATATTCTGAGAGGGGGAATTCACTGACCACTGCATCTATCAGCTCAGTATACACTTGCGTGTAGATGGGTGCCCGGCCAGCTGAGTTTCTATGATTCTCCAGGTCTTCAAAATAAGTTGGCTAAGAATTAACTTCTGGGATCTTTTTTGACCCGGAACTGGAAGGTAATAAATTGAGGAGCCTTCGGAGCTAATAAAACATGTTACCTTTCAATTGTTTCAAGTAAATAAATAAAAAAAGTTACCGTATAAGGCTCCGAACTCGCATTCCTCTCATTAAGAGGAAGAGAAAATGTATCATTGACCATGGCCTCCACTTGTCCTCTACGGCAACTATTATTATCAAATGAATTATTGAAATAGTGATTAATTTTGAGCCATAGAGTAATGACGTCATAACCAATATAATCAGAGGTAATGTCATCAGAGGTAACGTCATAATGTAGTGTTTTCCTATTCACGTGTTTTGTTTTCAGTAAAGCGCATATTGTGTTCTAGTCTTGAGAGAAGGCATAGGGGTTATCAGCCCTACTTGTATTAATTTTTGTTAGTTTTGAGTTTGACTTGTCTATTTATCGTAATTTCTGTTCGTTTTCAGTTTCATTTATTTATTGATCGTGATTTGTTTTAGTTTTATGCTTTGAAAATAATTTGATTTTATTTTGCTCACTTTTGGCTTAATAAAGCTCTTTACTTTTCTTTGAAAAACTCGTTTTATGAATGTTTTTAAATCAATTTCTGATCTGTTTTTATTGTCTTGGTCTTTTTCATGAAAAAGATAATGTTTTATATCTTTTCAGTTTTATTCTATTATAATCCATAGTAGGGGCTGCTATTTGTATGTTAGAGAAACTTTTTTAACAATTTTTAACCCTGATATAAACAGTATATTTTAATTTAGTTTTATAGCTTCTGAAGTTGAATTGAAAAGCAAATTCCCAAAAGGTTCTTTCTGTGCTTTTTGACTACCTGGATACAGCTACACTCTTTTTATTTATTTAAATTAAGAAAGCAGAAGTAGTAATAGCAGTATCCCCAAAACGTTCAACTTAATACCCCAAGTCGTTCTCGATATATTGCTATGCTGTTTTATTGGCAGCCATAACTTCACTGCCTTTTAATTTATTTTATGGCAACATTCAGTTTAAAGTATAAGCAGAGATGACCCTAAAGGTCCCACGAGAACCACGTGGTTTATGGTTTTCTCACTGAGAATGAAAAAAACAGAATTTTTCTCATTTGAAAAAACAGGAATTTTCTCACATTTATGGATGTTTCTTGGACGGTTATGTGTGTTGGTCAATTTATTTGATGTTTTTTAAGGATGTCAACAGTAATTTATGTCTGTTTTATGGTTTTTGTCAGTGAGAATGGAAAAACAATATTTTTCTCACTTTGATGGATTATTGAGTCTAACGATGGGACACCTGTGCTGTCAGTCATTAATAAAATTGTTTCCGGGCAAAGTTTAATAATGTCTGACAGATGACGTCAAGTTAATTAATGTCTTTGGAGTTCGACCAGAATTGTTTTCGAGGCAAAGTTTAGATCACGCGTGACAGATGATGTCATGATTGGTTGATTTGACATGAAAGGGGATTTAATTTGTTGTTTCTAAGGGGAATTATTAATTCACGAAAGGGGAATTAATTTGTTGTTTCCAAAGAGAATTGTTTCCGAGCGAATGTTTTGATCTTAGCGATGAAGCGATTAGCGCTCGAAAGGGTTTCTTAGTAATTTCAAATGTGACAGCGCAGAGATGCCAAAAAACAAAAAGAACACGCTGAAATTACGTTTAGGGGTTATTTGGGCGAAACCATTTTAGATATTTTATGGAATTATTTCGGCGAAACAGTTAGAAACATTTTAAAAGATGATTTTAAAAGAGGATTTTAGAAGAGGATTTGAGGGTGAAAATCTGTGGTCGTTATAATACACAAGTTGTATTTGAACAGTGTCGTGAGCTCCCCTACCCCAACCCCAAAGGGTCCTCATATCCCACCCCAACCCCGAAGGCTCCTCATACCCCACCCCAACCCGAAGGAAGCCCCCGGTCCTCAATGGTCTCCCACGCTCCCAAAGGCCCTCCCCGGGCCTCCAAAGGTCCACCGGGCTCCCAAAAGACCACCCGGCCCTAAAGGACCCCCCCCAGACCCCCAAAGGCCCTCCCCGGGCCCCCAAAGAGTCCCCTCCCCATTTTGTTAATACTTTTTTGTGCACTTTATTATATCTTTTCAGAACAAGTTCCTTTCATAATGTCATTCCTTAACCCTTTTTTAGAAATTGAAGTACCCATCCATATTACACGCAACTTTACTTTACAGCTTTTTGAATGCTCCAACACCAAGCAATACTTTTCTAAAGACATTTCAGAACAAGTTCTTTTCATAATGTCCATCCTAAACCCATTTTACAAGTTGAAGTACCCACCCTTTTCACCCACAACTTTACTATACTGGTTTTTTTAATGCCCAACACCAAGTAATACTTTTCAAAGACATTTCAGAACAAGTTTTTTTCTTAGTGACCGTCCTAAACCCATTTTAGAAATTGAAGTACCCATCCTTTTCACCCACACCTTAGTTATAGGTAGGAGTTTTAAGTTTTACCTTAGAGACTTAGCTTAGAGTTTTAGTTAGAGTTCTAGTTTAGTTTAGTTTTAGTTAAGAGTTCAGAATTTTAGCTTAGAGTCTTAGCTAAGAGTTTTTGTTAGAGCTCTAGTTTAGTTTAGATACAGTTCAGAATTTAGAGTTTTAGCTTAGAGTCATAGCTTAGAATTTTACTTAAAGTTGTAGTTTGTTTAAGTTTTAGTTAAGAGTTTCGAGTTTTAGCTTAGAGTATGAGCTTAGAGTTTTTGTTAAAGTTCTAGTTTAGTTTAATTTTAGTTTAGAGTTTAGAGTTTTTTTTAGCTTAGAGTCTTAGCTTAGAGTTTTTGTTAGAGTTCTAGTTTAGTTTAGTTTTAGTTAAGAGTTTGGTGTTTTACCTTAGAGTCTTAGCTTAGAGTTTTAGTTAGAGTTCTAGTTTAGTTTAATTTTAGTTAAGAGTTTGACGTTTTATCTTTGAGTTTTTGTTAGATTTCTAGTTTATTTTAGTTTTAGTTAATAGTTTAGAGTTTTAGCTTAGAGTCTTAGCTTAGAGTTTTTGTTAGAGTTGAATTTTAGTTTAGTAATAATTATGAGTTTAGAGTTTTAGCTTAGAGTCTTAGCTTAGAGTTTTTGTTAGAGTTCTAGTTTAGTTTAGATAAAGTTAAGAGTTTGGAGTTTTACCTTAGAGACTTAGCTTAGAGTTTTAGTTTAGTTTTAGTTAAGAGTTTAGAGTTTTTTAGCTTAGAATCTTAGCTTAGAGTTTTAGTTAGAGTTCTAGTTTAGTTTAATTTTAGTTAAGAGTTTGATTTTTCAACTTTGAGTTTCAGTTAGAGTTCTAGTTTTGTTTAGTTTTAGTTAAGAGTTTGGTGTCTTACCTTAGAGTCTTAGCTTAGAGTTTTAGTTAGAGTTCTAGTTTAGTTTAGTTCTAGTTAAGAGTTTAGTATTTTAGCTTGGAGTCTTAGCTTTGAGTTTTTGTTAGAGTTCTAGCTTATTTTAGTTTAAGTTACGAATTTAGAGTTTTTAGCTTAGAGTCTTAGCTTAGAGTTTTTGTTGAAGTTCTATTTTAGTTTAGTTTTAGTTAATAGTTTAGTTTTAGCTTAGAGTTTTTGTTAGAGTTGAAGTTTAGTTTAGTAATAGTTAAGAGTTTAGAGTTTTAGCTTAGAGTCTTAGCTTAGAGTTTTTGTTGGAGTTCGAGTTTAGTTTACATATAGTTAAGAGTTTGGAGTTTTACCTTAGAGACTTAGCTTAGAGTTTTAGTTTAGTTTAGTTTTAGTTAAGAGTTTAGTTTTTTAGCTTAGAGTCTTAGCTTAGAGTTTTTGTTAGAGTTCTAGTTTAGTTTAGTTTTAGTTAAGAGTTCGGTGTTTTACCTTAGAGTCTTAGCTTAGAGTTTTAGTTAGAGTTCTAGTTTAGTTTAGTTTTAGTTAAGAGTTTAGAATTTTAGCTTAGAGTCTTAGCTTAGAGTTTTTGTTAGAGCTTTAGTTTATTTTAGTTTTAGTTAAGAGTTTAGATTTTTTAGCTTAGAGTCTTAGCTTAGAGTTTTTGTTGAATTTCTAGTTTAGTTTAGTCTTAGTTAATAGTTTAGAGTTTTAGCGTTGAGTCTTAGCTTAAAGTTTTTGTTAGAGTTGAAGTTTAGTTTAGTAATAGTTGAGAGTTTAGTTTGTTTTAAAAGTTTTAGCTTAGAGTTTTTGTTAGAGTTCTACTTTAGTTTAGATATAGTTAAGAGTTTGGAGTTTTACCTTAGAGACTTAGCTTAGAGTTTTAGTTTAGTTTAGTTTTAGCTAAGAGTTTAGAGTTTTTTAGCTTAGAGTCTTACCTTAGAGTTTTTGTTAGAGTTCTAGTTTAGTTTAGTTTTAGATAAGAGTTTAGAGTTTTAACCTTAAAGTGATAGCTTAGAGTTTTAGTTAGAGTTCTAGTTTAGTTTAGTTTTAGTTAAGAGTTTAGAGTTTTCTAGCTTAGAGTCTTAGCTTAGAGTTTTTGTTAGAGTTCTAGTTTAGTTTAGTTTTAGTTAAGAGTTTGGTGTTTTACCTTAGACTCATAGCTTAGAGTTTTAGTTAGAGTTCTAGTTTAGTTTTAGTTAAGAGTTTAGAATTTTAGCTTAGAGTCTTAGCTTAGAGTTTTTGCTAGAGTTCTAGTTTAGTTTAGTTTTATTTAAGAGTTTAGAGTTTTTAGCTTAGAGTCCTAGCTTAGAGTTTTTGTTGAAGTTCTAGTTTAGTTTTAGTTAAGAGTTTAGAGTTTTAGCTTAGAGTCTTAGCTTAGAGTTTTTGTTAAAGTTGAAGTTTAGTTTAGTAATAGTTAAGAGTTTAGAGTTTTAGCTTAGAGTCTTAGCTTAGAGTTTTGTTAGAGTTCTAGTTTAGTTTACATATAGTTAAGAGTTTGGAGTTTTACCTTAGAGACTTTGCTTAGAGTTTTAGTTTAGTTTAGTTTTAGTTAAGAGTTTACTTTTTTAGCTTAGAGTCTTAGCTTAGAGTTTTTGTTAGAGTTCTAGTTTAGTTTAGTTTTAGTTAAGAGTTTGGTGTTTTACCTTAGAGTCATAGCTTAGAGTTTTAGTTAGAGTTCTAGTTTAGTTTAGTTTTAGTTAAGAGTTTAGAATTTTAGCTTAGAGTCTTAGCTTAGAGTTTTTGTTAGAGCTCTAGTTTATTTTAGTTTTAGTTAAGAGTTTAGATTTTTTAGCTTAGATTCTTAGCTTAGAGTTTTTGTTGAAGTTCTAGTTTAGTTTAGTTTTAGTTAATAGTTTAGAGTTTTAGCGTAGAGTCTTAGCTTAAATTTTTTGTTAGAGTTGAATTTTAGTTTAGTAATAGTTGAGAGTTTAGAGTTTTAGCTTAGAGGTTTTGTTAGAGTTCTAGTTTAGTTTAGATATAGTTAAGAGTTTGGAGTTTTACCTTAGAGACTTAGCTTAGAGTTTTAGTTTAGTTTAGTTTTAGCTAAGGGTTTAGAGTTTTTTAGCTTAGAGTCTTACCTTAGAGTTTTTGTTAGAGTTCTAGTTTAGTTTAGTTTTAATTAAGAGTTTAGAGTTTTAACCTTAAAGTCATAGCTTAGAGTTTTTGTCAGAGTTCTAGTTTAGTTTAGTTTTAGTTAAGAGTTTAGAGTTTTCTAGCTTAGAGTCTTAGCTTAGAGTTTTTGTTAGAGTTCTAGTTTAGTTTAGTTTTAGTTAAGAGTTTGGTGTTTTACCTTAGACTCATAGCTTAGAGTTTTAGTTAGAGTTCTAGTTTAGTTTAGTTTTAGTTAAGAGTTTAGAATTTTAGCTTAGAGTCTTAGCTTAGAGTTTTTGTTAGAATTCTTTTTTAGTTTAGTTTTATTTAAGAGTTTAGAGCTTTTAGCTTAGAGTCCTAGCTTAGAGTTTTTGTTGAAGTTCTAGTTTAGTTTTAGTTAAGAGTTTAGAGTTTTATCTTAGAGTCTTAGCTTAGAGTTTTTGTTAAAGTTGCAGTTTAGTTTAGTAATAGTTAAGAGTTTAGACTTTTAGCTTAGAGTCTTAGCTTAGAGTTTTGTTAGAGTTCTAGTTTAGTTTAGATGTAGTTAAGAGTTTGGAGTTTTACCTTAGAAACTTAGCTTAGAGTTTTAGTTTAGTTTAGTTTTAGTTAAGAGTTTAGAGTTTTTTAGCTTAGAGTCTTAGCTTAGAGTTTTTGTTAGAGTTCTAGTTTAGTTTAGTTTTAGTTAAGAGTTTATAGTTTTTAGCTTAGAGTCTTAGCTTAGAGTTTTTGTTGAAGTTCTAGTTTAGTTTAGTTTTAGTTAAGAGTTTAGAGTTTTACCTTAGAGTCTTAGCTTAGAGTTTTTGTTAGAGTTGAGGTTTAGTTTAGTTATAGTTAAGAGTTTAGAGTTTTAACTTAGTTTCTTAGCTTAGAGTTTTTGTTATAGTTCTAGTTTAGTTTAGTTATAGGTAAGAGTTTGAAGTTTTACCTTAGAGACTTACCTTAGAGTTTTAGTTTGGTTTAGTTTTAGTTAAAAGTTTAGAGTTTTTTGGCTTAGAGTCTTAGCTTAGAGTTTTTTTAGAGTTCTAGTTTAGTTTAGTTTTAGTTAAGAGTTTAGAGTTTTTAGCTTAGAGTCTTCGCTTAGAGTTTAATTTAGAGTTCTAGTTTAGTTTAGTTACAGTTAAGAATTTAGAGTTTTAGCTTAGAGTCATAGCTTAGAATTTTACTTAAAGTTGTAGTTTGGTTAAGTTTTAGATAAGAGTTTCGAGTTTTAGCTTAGAGTTTCTGTTAGAGTTCTAGTTTAGTTTAGTTTTAGTTAAGAGTTTAGAGTTTTACCTTAGAGTCTTAGCTTAGAGTTTTAGTTAGAGTTGAGGTTTAGTTTAGTTACAGTTAAGAATTTAGAGTTTTAGCTTAGAGTCATAGCTTAGAGTTTTACTTAAAGTTTTAGTTTAGTTAAGTTTTAGTTAAGAGTATCGAGTTTTAGCTTAGAGTCTCAGCTTAGAGTTTTTGTTAGAGTTCTAGTTTAGTTTAATTTTAGTTAAGAGTTTGATATTTTACCTTTGAGTTGCAGTTAGAGTTCTAGTTTAGTTTGGTTTTAGTTAAGAGTTTAGAGTTTTACCTTAGAGTCTTAGCTTAGAGTTTTAGTTAGAGTTCTAGTATATTTTAGTTTTAGTTAAGAGTTTAGAGTTTTTAGATTAGAGTCTTAGCTCAGAGTTTTTGTTGAAGTTCTAGTTTAGTTTAGTTAGTAGTTTAGAGTTTTAGCTTAGAGTCTTAGCTTAGAGTTTTTGTCAGAGTTCTAGTTTAGTTTAGATATAGTTAAGAGTTTGGAGTTTTACCTTAGAGACTTAGCTTAGAGTTTTAATTTAGTTTAGTTTTAGTTAAGAGTTTAGAGTTTTCTAGCCTAGTCTTAGCTTAGAGTTTTTGTTAGAGTTCTAGTTTAGTTTAGTTTTAGTTAAGAGTTTGGTGTTTTACCTTAGAGTCATAGCTTAGAGTTTTGGTTAGAGTTCTAGTTTAGTTTAGTTTTAGTTAAGAGTTTAGAATTTTAGCTTAGAGTCTTAGCTTAGAGTTTTTGTTAGAGTTCTAGTTTAGTTTAGTTTTAGTTAAGAGTTTAGAGTTTTTAGCTTAGAGTCCTAGCTTAGAGTTTTTGTTGAAGTTCTAGTTTAGTTTTAGTTAAGAGTTTAGAGTTTTATCTTAGAGTCTTAGCTTAGAGTTTTTGTTAAAGTTGAAGTTTAGTTTAGTAATAGTTAAGAGTTTAGAGTTTTAGCTTAGAGTCTTAGGTTAGAGTTTTGTTAGAGTTCTAGTTTAGTTTAGATGTAGTTAAGAGTTTGGAGTTTTACCTTAGAGACTTAGCTTAGAGTTTTAGTTTAGTTTCAGTTAAGAGTTTAGAGTTTTTTAGCTTAGAGTCTTAGCTTAGAGTTTTTGTTAGAGTTCTAGTTTAGTTTTAATTAAGAGTTTAGAGTTTTACCGTAGAGACTTAGCTTAGAGTTTTAGTTTAGTTTAGTTTTAGTTAAGAGTTTAGAGTTTTTTAGCTTAGAGTCATAGTTTAGAGTTTTAGTTAGAGTTCTAGTTTAGTTTAGTTTTAGTTAAGAGTTTAGAATTTTTAGCTTAGAGTCTTAGCTTAGAGTTTTTGTTAGAGTTCTAGTTTAGTTTAGTTTTAGTTAAGAGTTTATAGTTTTAACTTAGAGTCCTAGCTTAGAGTTTTTGTTACAGTTTTAGTTTAGTTTAGTTTTAGTTAAGAGTTTATAGTTTTAGCTTAGAGTCTTAGCTTAGAGTTATAGTTAGAGTTGAAGTTTAGTTTAGTTATAGTTAAGACTTTAGAGTTTGTAGCTTAGAGTCGTAGTTTAGAGTTTTTGTTAGAGTTCTAGTTTAGTTTAGTTTTAGTTAAGAGTTTGGTGCTTTACCTTAGAGTCATAGCTTAGAGTTTTGGTTAGAGTTCTAGTTTAGTTTAGTTTTAGTTAAGAGTTTAGAATTTTAGCTTAGAGTCTTAGCTTAGAGTTTTTGTTAGAGTTCTAGTTTAGTTTAGTTTTAGTTAAGAGTTTAGAGTTTTTAGTTTAGAGTCCTAGCTTAGAGTTTTAGTTGAAGTTCTAGTTTAGTTTTAGTTAAGAGTTTAGAGTTTTATCTTAGAGTCTTAGCTTAGAGTTTTTGTTAAAGTTGAAGTTTAGTTTAGTAATAGTTAAGAGTTTAGAGTTTTAGCTTAGAGTTTTGTTAGAGTTCTAGTTTAGTTTTAGTTAAGAGTTTGGAGTTTTACCGTAGAGACTTAGCTTAGAGTTTTAGTTTAGTTTAGTTTTAGTTAAGAGTTTAGAGTTTTTTAGCTTAGAGTCTTAGCTTAGAGTTTTTGTTAGAGTTCTAGTTTAGTTTTAATTAAGAGTTTAGAGTTTTACCGTAGAGACTTAGCTTAGAGTTTTAGTTTAGTTTAGTTTTAGTTAAGAGTTTAGAGTTTTTTAGCTTAGAGTTTCTGTTAGAATTCTAGTTTAGTTTTAGATAAGAGTTTGGTGTTTTACCTTAGAGTCATAGTTTAGAGTTTTAGTTAGAGTTCTAGTTTAGATTAGTTTTAGTTAAGAGTTTAGAATTTTTAGCCTAGAGTCTTAGCTTAGAGTTTTTGTTAGAGTTCTAGTTTAGTTTAGTTTTAGTTAAGAGTTTATAGTTTTAACTTAGAGTCCTAGATTAGAGTTTTTGTTACAGTTTTAGTTTAGTTTAGTTTTAGTTAAGAGTTTATAGTTTTAGCTTAGAGTCTTAGCTTAGAGTTATAGTTAGAGTTGAAGTTTAGTTTAGTTATAGTTAAGATTTTAGAGTTTGTAGCTTAGAGTCGTAGTTTAGAGTTTTTATTAGAGTTCTAGTTTAGTTTAGTTAAGAGTTTAGAGTTTTATCATAGAATCAGAGCTTAGAGTTTTTGTTGAAGTTGAAGTTTAGTTTAGTCATAGTTAAGAATTTAGAGTTTTTAGCTTAGAGTCTTAGCTTAGAGTTTTACTTAGAGTTCTAGTTTAGTTTAGTTTTAGTTAAGAGTTTAGAGTTTTATCTTAGAGTCTTAGCTTAGAGTTTTTGTTGAAGTTCTAGTTTAGTTTAGTTAAGAGTTTAGAGTTCTACCTTAGAGTCTTAGCTTAGAGTTTTACTTAGAGTTGAAGTTTAGTTTAGTTATAGTCAAGGGTTTAGAGTTTTAGCTTGGAGTCTTAGCTTAGAGTTTTAATTAGAGTTCTAGGTTAGTTTAGTTTTAGTTAAGAGTTTAGAGTTTTACCTTAAAGTCTTAGCTTAGAGTTTTATTTAGAGTTCTAGTTTAGCTTAGTTTTAGTTAAGAGTTTTACCTTAAAGTCTTATATTGGAGTTTTAGTTTTCTAGTTTAGTTTAGTTAAGAGTTTAGAGTTTTATCATAGAATCAGAGCTTAGAGTTTTTGTTGAAGTTGAAGTTTAGTTTAGTCATAGTTAAGAATTTAGAGTTTTTAGCTTAGAGTCTTAGCTTAGAGTTTTACTTAGAGTTCTAGTTTAGTTTAGTTTTAGTTAAGAGTTTAGAGTTTTATCTTAGTGTCTTAGCTTAGAGTTTTTGTTGAAGTTCTAGTTTAGTTTATTTAAGAGTTTAGAGTTCTACCTTAGAGTCTTAGCTTAGAGTTTTACTTGGAGTTGAAGTTTAGTTTAGTTATAGTCAAGGGTTTAGAGTTTTAGCTTGGAGTCTTAGCTTAGAGTTTTAGTTAGAGTTCTAGCTTAGTTTAGTTTTAGTTAAGAGTTTAGAGTTTTACCTTAAAGTCTTAGCTTAGAGTTTTATTTAGAGTTCTAGTTTAGTTTAGTTTTAGTTAAGAGTTTTGAGTTTTACCTTAAAGTCTTAGATTGGAGTTTTAGTTAGGGTTGAAGTTTCGTTTAGTTTAGTTATAGTTAAGAGTTTATAGTTTTAGCTCAGAGTCTTAGCTTAGAGTTTTAGTTAGATTTATTGTTTAGTTTAGTTTTAGTTAAGAGTTATAGCTTAGAGGTTTAGCCTAGAATCTTAGCTTAGAGATTTAGTTAGAGTTGAAGTTTAGTCTAAACTAGCATAACCACAAAATTACACAATATTTCATAGAAATACCAAAACCATAGGTAAGATTAGGTTAGGTTAGATTTCTCCACGTTTAAGTTAGGTTAGATTAGGTTAGCTTATCATGATTGCTCATGATAAGCTAACCTAATCTAACCTAACTTAAACGTGGAGAAACCTAATCTCTAACCTAACCTAGACTAAACTAAACTTCAACTCTAACTAAATCTCTAAGCTAAGATTCTAGGCTAAACCTCTAAGCTATAACTCTTAACTAAAACTAAACTAAACAATAACTCTAACTAAAACTCTAAGCTAAGACTCTAAGCTAAAACTATAAACTCTTAACTATAACTAAACTAAACGAAACTTCAACCCTAACTAAAACTCCAATCTAAGACTTTAAGGTAAAACTCAAAACTCTTAACTAAAACTAAACTAAGCTAGAACTCTAACTAAAACTCTAAGCTAAGACTCCAAGGTAAAACTCTAAACTCTTAACTAAAACTAAACTAAGCTAGAACTCTAACTAAAACTCTAAGCTAAGACTCCAAGCTAAAACTCTAAACCCTTGACTATAACTAAACAACACTTCAACTCTAAGTAAAACTCTAAGCTAAGACTCTAAGGTAGAACTCTAAACTCTTAACTAAACTAAACTAGAACTTCAACAAAAACTCTAAGCTAAGACTTTAAGGTAAAACTCTAAACTCTTAACTAAAACTAAACTAAGCTAGAACTCTAAGTAAAACTCTAAGCTAAGACTCTAAGCTAAAAACTCTAAATTCTTAACTATGACTAAACTAAACTTCAACTTCAACAAAAACTCTAAGCTCTGATTCTATGATAAAACTCTAAACTCTTAACTAAACTAAACTAGAACTCTAACAAAAACTCTAAACTACGACTCTAAGCTAAAAACTCTAAATTCTTAACTATAATTAAACTAAACTTCAACTCTAACTATAACTCTAGGCTGACACTCTAAGCTAAAACTCTAAACTCTTAACTAAAACTAAACTAAACTAAAACTGTAACAAAAACTCTAAGCTAGGACTCTAAGTTAAAACTATAAACTCTTAACTAAAACTAAACTAAACCAGAGCTTCAACAAAAACTCTAAGCTAAGACTCTAAGCTAAAAACTCTAAACTCTTAACTAAAACTAAACTAGAACTCTAACAAAAACTCTAAGCTAAGACTCTAAGCTAAAATTCTAAACTCTTAACTAAAACTAAACTAAACTAGAACTCTAACTAAAACTCTAAACTATGACTCTAAGGTAAAACACCAAACTCTTATCTAAAACTAAACTAAACTAGAACTCTAACAAAAACTCTAAGCTAAAAAACTCTAAACTCTTAACAAAAACTAAACTAAACTAAAACTCTAAGCTAAGTCTCTATGGTAAAACTCTAAACTCTTAATTAAAACTAAACTAGAACTCTAACAAAAACTCTAAGCTAAGACTCTAAGCTAAAAAAACTCTAAACTCTTAACTAAAACTAAACTAAACTAAAACTCTAAGCTAAGTCTCTAAGGTAAAACTCCAAACTCTTAACTACAACTAAACTAAACTAGAAATCTAACAAAAACTCTAAGCTAAGACTCTAAGCTAAAAACTCTAAACTCTTAACTAAAACTAAACTAAACTAGAACTCTAACAAAAACTCTAAGCTAAGACTCTAAGCTAAAAACTCTAAACTTTTAACTAAAACTAAACCAAACTAAAACGCTAAGCTAAGTCTCTAAGGTAAAACTTCAAACTCTTACCTATAACTAAACTAAACTAGAAATATAACAAAAACTCTAAGCTAAGAAACTAAGCTAAAACTCTAAACTCTTAACTATAACTAAACTAAACTTCAACCCTAACAAAAACTCTAAGCTAAGACTCTAAGGTAAAACTCTAAACTCTTAACTAAAACTAAGCTAAACTAGAACTTCAACAAAAACTCTAAGCTAAGACTCTAAGCTAAAAACTATAAACTCTTAACTAAAACTAAACTAAACTAGAACTCTAACAAAAACTCTAAGCTAAGACTCTAAGCTAAAAAACTCTAAACTCTTAACTAAAACTAAACTAAACTAAAACTCTAAGCTAAGTCTCTAAGGTAAAACTCCAAACTCTTAACTACATCTAAACTAAACTAGAACTCTAACAAAACTCTAAGCTAAGACTCTAAGCTAAAACTCTAAACTCTTAACTATTACTAAACTAAACTTCAACTTTAACAAAAACTCTAAGCTAAGACTCTAAGATAAAACTCTAAACTCTTAACTAAAACTAAACTAGAACTTCAACAAAAACTCTAAGCTAGGACTCTAAGCTAAAAACTCTAAACTCTTAAATAAAACTAAACTAAACTAGAACTCTAACAAAACTCTAAGCTAAGACTCTAAGCTAAAACTCTAAACTCTTAACTATTGCTAAACTAAACTTCAACTTTAACAAAAACTTTAAGCTAAGACTCTAAGCTAAAATTCTAAACTCTTAACTAAAACTAAACTAAACTAGAACTCTAACTAAAACTCTAAGCTATGACTCTAAGGTAAAACACCAAACTCTTAACTAAAACTAAACTAAACTAGAACTCTAACAAAAACTCTAAGCTAAGACTCTAAGCTAGAAAACTCTAAACTCTTAACTAAAACTAAACTAAACTAGAACTCTAACTAAAACTCTAAGCTATGACTTTAAGGTTAAAACTCTAAACTCTTAACTAAAACTAAACTAAACTAGAACTCTAACAAAAACTCTAAGGTAGGACTCTAAGCTAAAAAACTCTAAACTCTTAGCTAAAACTAAACTAAACTAAAACTCTAAGCTAAGTCTCTAAGGTAAAACTCCAAACTCTTAACTATATCTAAACTAAAGTAGAACTCTAACAAAAACTCTAAGCTAAAACTCTAAACTCTCAACTATTACTAAACTAAACTTCAACTCTAACAAAAACTTTAAGCTAAGACTCTACGCTCAAACTCTAAACTATTAACTAAAACTAAACTAAACTAGAACTTCAACAAAAACTTTAAGCTAAGACTCTAAGCTAAAAAATCTAAACTCTTAACTAAAACTAAAATAAGCTAGAGCTCTAACAAAAACTCTAAGCTAAGACTCTAAGCTAAAATTCTAAACTCTTAACTAGAACTAAACTAAACTAGAACTCTAACTAAAACTCTAAGCTAAGACTCTAATGTAAGACACCAAACTCTTAAGTAAAACTAAACTAAACTAGAACTCTAACAAAAACTCTAAGCTAAGACTCTAAGCTAAAAAACTAAACTCTTAACTAAAACTAAACTAAACAAAAACTCTAAGCAAAGTCTATAAGGTAAAACTCCAAACTCTTAACTATATGTAAACTAAACTCGAACTCCAAAAAAAACTCTAAGCTAAGACTCTAAGCTAAAACTCTAAACTCTTAACTATTACTAAACTAAACTTCAACTCTAACAAAAACTCTAAGCTAAAACTAAACTATTAACTAAAACTAAACTAAAATAGAACTTCAAGAAAAACTCTAAGCTAAGACTCTAAGCTAAAAACTCTAAATTCGTAACTAAAACTAAAATAAACTAGAACTCTAACAAAAACTCTAAGCTAAGACTCTAAGCTTAAATTCTAAACTCTTAACTAGAACTAAACTAAACTAGAACTCTAACTAAAACTCTAAGCTAAGACTCTAATGTAAGACACCAAACTCTTAAGTAAAACTAAACTAAACTAGAACTCTAAATGAAACTCAAAGGTGAAAAATCAAACTCTTAACTAAAATTAAACTAAACTAGAACTCTAACTAAAACTCTAAGCTAAGATTCTAAGCTAAAAAAAACTCTAAGGTAAAACTCCAAACTCTTAACTTTATCTAAACTAAACTAGAACTCTAACAAAAACTCTAAGCTAAGACTCTAAGCTAAAACTCTAAACTCTTAACTATTGCTAAACTAAACTTCAACTTTAACAAAAACTCTAAGCTAAGACTCTAAGCTAAAATTCTAAACTCTTAACTAAAACTAAACTAAACTAGAACTCTAACTAAAACTCTAAGCTATGAGTCTAAGGTAAAACACCAAACTCTTAACTAAAACTAAACTAGAACTCTAACAAAAACTCTAAGCTAAGACTCTAAGCTAGAAAACTCTAAACTCTTAACTAAAACTAAACTAAACTAGAACTCTAACTAAAACTCTAAGCTATGACTTTAAGGTTAAAACTCTAAACTCTTAACTAAAACTAAACTAAACTAGAACTCTAAGAAAAACTCTAAGGTAGGACTCTAAGCTAAAAAACTCTAAACTCTTAGCTAAAACTAAACTAAACTAAAACTCTAAGCTAAGTCTCTAAGGTAAAACTCCAAACTCTTAACTATATCTAAACTAAAGTAGAACTCTAACAAAAACTCTAAGCTAAAACTCTAAACTCTCAACTATTACTAAACTAAACTTCAACTCTAACAAAAACTTTAAGCTAAGACTCTACGCTAAAACTCTAAACTATTAACTAAAACTAAACTAAACTAGAACTTCAACAAATACTTTAAGCTAAGACTCTAAGCTAAAAAATCTAAACTCTTAACTAAAACTAAAATAAGCTAGAGCTCTAACAAAAACTCTAAGCTAAGACTCTAAGCTAAAATTCTAAACTCTTAACTAAAACTAAACTAAACTAGAACTCTAACTAAAACTCTAAGCTAAGACTTTAAGGTTAAAACACCAAACTCTTAACTAAAACTAAACTAAACTAGAACTCTAACAAAAACTCTAAGCTAAGACTCTAAGCTAAAAAACTAAACTCTTAACTAAAACTAAACTAAACAAAAACTCTAAGCAAAGTCTATACGGTAAAACTCCAAACTCTTAACTATATGTAAACTAAACTCGAACTCCAAAAAAAACTCTAAGCTAAGACTCTAAGCTAAAACTCTAAACTCTTAACTATTACTAAACTAAACTTCAACTCTAACAAAAACTCAAAGCTAAAACTAAACTATTAACTAAAACTAAACTAAAATAGAACTTCAACAAAAACTCTAAGCTAAGACTCTAAGCTAAAAACTCTAAATTCGTAACTAAAACTAAAATAAACTAGAACTCTAACAAAAACTCTAAGCTAAGACTCTAAGCTTAAATTCTAAACTCTTAACTAGAACTAAACTAAACTAGAACTCTAACTAAAACTCTAAGCTAAGACTCTAAGGTAAAACACCAAACTCTTAACTAAAACTAAACTAAACTAGAACTCTAACAAAAACTCAAAGATAAAACGTCAAACTCTTAACTAAAATTAAACTAAACTAGAACTCTAACTAAAACTCTAAGCTAAGATTCTAAGCTAAAAAAAACTCTAAGGTAAAACTCCAAACTCTTAACTTTATCTAAACTAAACTAGAACTCTAACAAAAACTCTAAGCTAAGACTCTAAGCTAAAATTCTAAACTCATAATTATTATTAAACTAAACTTCAACTCTAACAAAAACTCTAAGCTAAGACTCTAAGCTAAAACTCTAAACTATTAACTAAAACTAAAATAAACTAGAACTCTAACAAAAACTCAAAGATAAAACGTCAAACTCTTAACTAAAAGTAAACTAAACTAGAACTCTAACTAAAACTCTAAGCTAAGACTCTAAGGTAAAACACCAAACTCTTAACTAAAACTAAACTAAACTAGAACTCTAACAAAAACTCTTAACTATAATTAAACTAAACTTCAACTTTAACAAAAACTCTAAGCTCATACTCCAAGCTAAAACTCGAAACTCTTAACTAAAACTTAAACAAACTACAACTTTAAGTAAAATTCTAAGCTAAGACTCTAAGCTAAAACTCTAAACTCTTAACTAAAACTAAACTAAAACTCTAACAGAAACTCTTAACTATAATTAAACTAAACTTCAACTTTAACAAAAACTCTAAGCTCATACTCTAAGCTAAAACTCGAAACTCTTAACTAAAACTTAAACAAACTACAACTTTAAGTAAAATTCTAAGCTATGACTCTAAGCTAAAACTCTAAATTCTGAACTGTATCTAAACTAAACTAGAGCTCTAACAAAAACTCTAAGCTAAGACTCTAAGCTAAAAGTCTAAACTCTTAACTAAAACTAAACTAAACTAGAACTCTAACTAAAACTCTAAGCTAAGACTCTAAGGTAAAACACCAAACTCTTAACTAAAACTAAACTAAACTAGAGCTCTAACAAAAACTCTAAGCTAAGTCTCTAAGGTAAAACTTAAAACTCCTACCTATAACTAAGGTGTGGGTGAAAAGGATGGGTACTTCAATTTCTAAAATGGGTTTATGACGGTCACTAAGAAAAAAACTTGTTCTGAAATGCCTTTGAAAAGTATTGCTTGGTGTTGGAGCATTCAAAAAACCAGTATAGTAAAGTTTTGGGTGAAAAGGATGGGTACTTCAACTTGCAAAATGGGTTTAGGATTGACATTATGAAAAGAACTTGTTCTGAAATGTCTTTTGAAAAGTATTGCTTGGTGTTGGAGCATTCAAAAAGCTGTAAAGTAAAGTTGCGTGTAAAATGGATGGGTACTTCAATTTCTAAAAAAGGGTTAAGGAATGACATTATGAAAGGAACTTGTTCTGAAAAGATATAATAAAGTGCACAAAAAAGTATTAACAAAATGGGGAGGGGACTACGGGGGCCCGGGGAGGGCCTTTGAGGGTCTGGGGGGGGGGGTCCTTTAGGGCCGTGTGGTCCTTTGGGATCCCGGTGGACCTTTGGGGACCAGGGGAAGGCCTTTGGGGGCCCGGGGAGGGCCTTTGGGAGCCCGGGGGACCATTGAGGACTGGGGGCTTCCTTCGGGTTGGTGTAGGGTATGAGGAGCCTTCGGGGTTGGGGTGGGGTATGAGGACCCTTTGGGGTTGGGGTAGGGGACCTCACGACACTGTTCAAACACAACATTTGTATTATAACGACCACAGATTTCCACCCTCAAATCCTCTTCTAAAATCATCTTTTAAAATCATCTTTTAAAATGTTTCTAACTGTTTTGCCAAAATAATTCCATAAAATGTCTAAAACAGTTTCCCCCAAATAACCCCTAAACGTAATTTCAGCGTGCTCCTTTTGTTTTTTGGCATCTCTGCGCTGTCACATTTGAAATTACGAAGAAACCCTTTCGAGCGCTAATCGCTTCATCGCTAAGATCAAAACATTCGCTCGGAAACAATTCTCTTTGGAAACAACAAATTAATTCCCCTTTCGTGAATCAATAATTCTCCTTAGAAACAACAAATTAATTCCCCTTTCATATCAAATCAATCAATCATGACATCATCTGTCACGTGTGATCTAAACTTTGCCTCGGAAACAGTTCTGGTCGAACTCCAAAGACATTAATTAACTTGACGTCATCTGTCAGACATTATTAAACTTTGCCCAGAAACAATTTGATTAATGACTGACAGCACAGTTGTCCCATCGTTAGACTCAATAATCCATCGAAGTGAGAAAAATACTGTTTTTCCATTCTCACTGACAAAAACCATAAAACAGACATAAATTACTGTTGACATCCATGAAAAACATCAAATAAATTGACCAACACACATAACCGTCCAAGAAACATCCATAAATGTGAGAAAATTCCTGTTTTTTCAAATGAGAAAAATTCTATTTTTTCATTCTCAGTGGGAAAACCATAAACCACGTGGTTCTCGTGGGACCTTTAGGGTCATCTTTACTAGTATAATGGGGCAATTGCATATTTGTAATGGGTTGACATGCTTAATATCTCTAAGGACTTAGTTGCTGGACCATTCTACTATACTGAACAAAATGACTGTCTCTGACAGTCATTCATGACACAATTTTGACTTTATGTGTTTGGAAAATAAATGGGCTTGAGAGAAAGGCTGCTCTCTCTCCGATCTCTTCTTATTCGTAAAAAGGGCACAAGAACTTTTAATTTTGACTCGAATTAAATCTTTCAAAAGTTTCAATAATATTTCCAGTTATTATGGATTGGTGCTGATTATGATATTGCTTATATGCCCTTTTGAAAACTCGCATGCACACAGTTTTTTCCTTCAATTAAAACTCCTAAACGTTCCCAAAGAGTTTCATCTTAATACCTTTAGGGTCATCAGTTACATTAACTGTAGTGGTAGTATAGCCCTTTCTGAAGAAATGGTTCTAACGTGAAACCACCTTTTTACATTTTTTTTACTATGATCCGTATGTGGTGAAAATAAGAAACCACTGGTCTTGCATATGCCTAGCAACGCTATATATATATATATATATATATATATATATATATATATATATATATATATATATATATATATATATATTATATATATATATATATATATATATATATATATATATATATATATATATATATATATATATATATATATATATATATATATATATATAAAACATTATCTTTTTCATGACAAAGACCATGACAATAAAAAAAGATCAGAAATTGATTTAAAAACATTCTTCCATAAAACGAGTTTTTCAAAGAAAAGTAAAGAGCTTTATTAAGCCAAAAGTGAGCAAAATAAAATCAAATTATTTTCAAAGCATAAAACTAAAACAAATCACGATCAATAAATAAATGAAACTGAAAACGAACAGAAATTACGATAAGAGTCAAACTCAAAACTAACAAAAATTAATACAAGTAGGGCTGATAACCCCTATGCCTTCTCTCAAGACTAGAACACAATATTCGCTTTACTGAAAACAAAACACTTGACTAGAAAAACACTACATTATGACGTTACCTCTGATGATATTGGTTATGAAGTCATTACTCTATGGCTCGAAATTAATCACTATTTCAATAATTCATTTGATAATAATAGGTGCCGTAGAGGACAAGTGGAGGCCATGGTCAATGATACATTTTCTCTTCTTCTTAATGAGAGGAATTCGAGTTCGGAGCCTTATACGGTAACTTTTTTTATTTATTTACTTGAAACAATTAAAAGGTAACATGTTTTATTAGCTCCGAAGGCTCCTCAATTCATTACCTTCCAGTTCCGGGTCGAAAAAGATCCCAGAAGTTAATTCTTAGCCAACTTATTTTGAAGACCTGGAGAATCATAGAAACTCAGCTGGCCGGGCACCCATCTACACGCAAGTGTATACTGAGCTGATAGATGCAGTGGTCAGTGAATTCCCCCTCCCAGAATATTCTACATGTTTATAAATAACATTAAAAAGGCCTGGGTAGGCCTATCTCAACAAGGTAACGAAATAAAATAGGTCTATCGATGCTATCAAATGCCTTTTCAAAGTTCGAAAACGCGACAAAAAGCCTATCATTTCCCCTGCAATATTTTCCAATAAGAGCCAGGAGTATAAATACACGATCCATCGGCGTAGGCAACATATTGTCTAGTGGGGGGGCAGTCAATAGTGTGATGAAGTTTTATCAACTGCGTTTTCAACCATCTGCTTTTTCAGATATATCTAATGTAAATTTGAAGGTCTAGGGGGGGGGGCAGCTATCCCCACCCCTGCCTCCCCTCCCCCTCCCTTTGCCTATGACATGATTTGTAGTTTAATATTCCTTTTGGCATCCTCGTTGGGTCTGACTGGTGATAATTTCCCTTTCTAGCCACAGCCCTAATCTACCATCTAGAACCTTTTCCAAAAATTTACTAATTGTTGGTACTAGACTAATAGGGCGATAGTTACCATGCTTCATCCGGTCACGCTTTTTAAATAACGGAATTATAACCGACATATCCCATGCTGTTGGCCAACTACATGAAACCAGGACCGCATTATGCAAAGTTAATAGAACTGCAAAAAGGGGACCGATTAATTTCTTATACAATGTTGACGGAATTCCATCAATAATAATAATAATAATTTATTGATTACCCGTCAGAAAAAGGTACAAAAGACGGAGTATCAATAAAAAAGAAAAGACACATACAAAAAACAAATTGCATATAATAGAACAAATTACTAAGACGAGAAACAAAAACTCAATTATACACTGCACTGCAGGTACGTAAGAAATTTTACTTTTTAAACTCCCAAGTACTGAAGAAACATAAGCAATATGATTGATAACTTCAATTCAGCTAATCTAACCTACCCTTTTTTCTCTGATTCATAATAGATATGTCATACCATGTTTGAATTTTTAATTTTTGGAGCTAAACTGATTGTATCAAATTTGGCCATAAGTAACAGGGTGCTCATTAAAACCGCCCTTACAAAATTATCGCGCACAACGGGTGGTTAATTGATTGTATTCTTACCACAAGAATAGACAAAATTCAAATTTTAACTAAGGGAAACATTTCAAATCGCCTATAGGCAACCCAATCATACTGAAATCAAATCAATCACAGTGAGACAAGAGGATTTTAGATGTGCGAATGTACCGTGTGACCCCAAGTTCATAGGCAGATGAAAAGATGCTAGTTTCCTCGAATGCCTATTCAAGTCTAGTCTATCGTAGTTTTTTTAGACAAAATTTAGATTTAGACCCCACGGATTCGGCTGCTGATGTTATCAAATAAAACTTAAGGCAAATGATATAGGCAATAAGAAACATAAACCCTTAACAAGGGAAAAAGATTTATTCCCTGCAGAATGTTGTTAAAAATGTTGTTAAAAATTTATTCCCTGCAAATACGATGTTAAAAATCTCCAAAACAGGCATGTTCATGTTAATATACTTAAAGAAGATTGAGGAGGGTCTGAATCCAAAGAGTAGGAACATGTGATTACGCGAAAAAAATAGTAATTTAAAGAGGAAACAATCATATTTTCAAGGGAGATGAGGGGAAGTACACTTTGCACGGATCGACATAAATTTATGATATACATATAATTACTTCAAAAAATATGCCGCTTCGTGCCTTTGAAGTCCCCGTTCGGTGAAGTCCAGTATTTCTACTCTTTTTAAGCCTTGCGTTCTAGAATCTTAGTAAAGTATATAGCTTAGTACAGAAATTCCCCTCCCCGCGGAAATATCCTCTAGACAATTCAATCCCGGTGAAGGTTTACTCCGGACAATTACCCTTAACAACTCCACGCGTAAAATTGAGACGGAAAAGAGAAAACAAGACATTTAAAAAGGATTTTGCATAGGAATTCTGGCTAAGTCCCCCAGTGTATAATTTCCCCTGACAAGATCACCCCTTGGAAACTTTCCTCCCCATAGAAAATTCCCCCGTGGACCCCCCCAGCAAAATAATCCCTTCCCCGACCCGAAAATAAATACATACTGCACAATAACAAAAACTATGTGTAAAAAATGCACACATTTCATGACTTAAAGACCTTTCTCCTAGGTTTGGGGGGGGGCAGCCTTATTAAATCCAAAAGCATAGTTATTGGGCCTTTCAAATATGATGAGCCAAATGGCAATGCCAAAATTTTGATCGGACGACTTTGGGAAAAAAAGCGCGGGGGAGGGGCAAGGTTGCCCTTAAATCTTTTTGGTCTCTTAAAAAAACTAGAACTTTAATTTCCATTCAAATGAGCATTCTCAAGATATTCTAGGACCACTTGGTTAATACGATCATCCCGAAAAAAAAAAAAAAAAACACGCATCCGAGATATATCTTCTGGCCAAAAATTCGAAATTCTACATTCTTACAAATAGGAGCTTGAAATCACTATAATGTTGTTTTCTAATACACCGAATCGGATGGTGTGATTTTCATTAAGATTCTAATACTTTAAAGGGGTGTTTCCCTCTTTTTTCAAAAATCAGGTAAACTTTATCAGGCTCAAACAGCTCTTTATGATGTCCCAGTGCCCTGCAGGCAGCTAAGAAAAAAAAACAAGAAAAAGAGCTTGCTAATCATGCAAAAAAGATTTTTCTTGCTGTTTGAGGGGGGGGGGTCGGTATTTTTCCTGAATCAGGTTACTGATAATGGCGATTCCAATAGTTTACTTTCGTTTCGATCCGATGCCGTTTTCAAAAGATTTTAGGCTCTTTACACAATTCATTTCAAAAAATAAAATTCATGTAAATTTCTTTTGAAAATAAAATTTCACTATTAAGACTAATCGGGAAAATAACTACCATTTCTGAATCAGCTACAAATACGTGTACATATTTGTGCGTACGTGCCGTACGCCATGTAAAGCCATAGCTGTCTTAAAACTTCTCTACTGATTTCGCTAGCGACACCAATCAATACTCACTGGTTTGTAATATGCATCATAAAATAGTTTCTTTTCGCAGTTAATGCGTTTATAAATTTTTCTGTTAACTGGTTATTGAGAGCTAAGAAATAGACGTACTCTTAGAATCAGAATTACATCCTGAATACAAATATAAAATTCATTTCTATCAGAAGCTTTCTTTACCCCCATCCCTTAATGGTCAGATATGTACCCTGAATTAAATAAAAATATCCCAGTAGAAAATACCACCCCCCCCTCCTAAGTAGAAAATACTCCATTAAACCCAAGAAAAATAACAAAATTATGAAAAAAATTTAAAAAAAAGGAAAATGATCGTTTAAAACCCTCGAAAATAGAAGGGCTCTCAATTCTTGAAGTTGAATTTTTTCATGAGTTGAACCAATTAAATTGTAGAAAATAACTAAATATGAATCAAATCCTAAAATACAGAAGAATCGGTTAAAACCCTAAGAATCTAGTAGGGTTTTTTCCCCAAGATAAACTCAAAATCCGAGAAAACCCAACTCCAATGGGTACTCTTCCGTCCTTGTAACGCCTGGCTGTTAGAACCCGCTTGTGCTTTGCCACTCTGCCCTTGAACTTGGAATTTTTGATGTGCTGGATCCATTAAATGCGAGAAGACAATAAAATATGAAAAAAAATCTTAAAATACAGGAATTACAAAAATATAACCAAAAAAGGTGTGAGTTAAAAAAGTAAAACTGTACATCATCCCTCCAAACCCAGGAAGAACCCAAGAGGGGGATATAGAAACTTCCCCTTAATAAAAGAAATCTTAAAATATAGAAAAATAATCCTTTAAAAGTTAATAAATGGAAAAAATTGCCTTTTTTCCTAGTACAATTTGGTTCCAAAGTACATTTTGAAATGTGGTAGGTCCACAGTCCAATTTTCTTAGCTTTATTCTTTACGTCCTCAGGTTAAAGGTTAGAAGATATATGTTAGCATACAAGAAAACTTAAGGCGTGAAGAATGCTCCTAGCGGCACGGTTGGGAACTATAAATTTTACAGTATAGCCACCCCAAATAAAGTGTGAAGTTACAAAGGAAATGTGACAGGAAGTACAGCAGGGATATCAACTATTAACTATGATATCTACATTCGTCTTTATCTGATAGGAGTGTTATTTTTGTATTTTTGTTTGTCAATTTTTTTTTCAAATATTATCATTATTAATAGTCATCAGTGTTAAAAGCCCATTACAATCATAGCTTCTCGGGCTTAGTAACAGCTTTTCGTTTGTAATAGTTTTCTTTTGCAGCGTTAATAAATTGATTGATTGATTCCCCTCGCCTTGCCCTCAAATAGAACACACATATTGTGAATGAATTAATTCATTATTATGACCTGACTCATAATTTTTTTTCACGTCTTTTAATTTGAAACCTTTGTTTTTTTTACCTTACTATTTTACCTGTTTTAATTTCATTAGTTGAGCTTTCTGTTTCATTTAAATAGAGATACGTTCATCAAAACGATTTTTACGCTTTTCTTTGAATATATATATAACCTTACAACTTCCATAATCTGTTGAAAGAAGAAAATAAATTGGCCGAAAGCGATACCTGTATTTGTGTGAGACTAAGTATTCTTAAGATCTTTCGAAATGAAAGATATCGTTATCAGGATTGCCATCTGTTGAACGAAAGTGTTATTTTAGCACTATTTCATCTCGCGTGGCACTCTAGCCCTTGCTAAACTTGAATGACCAAATTGTAGCACTTCCATAATGTCTTGGACGAAATAATGAGGGTTTTGAAAATATAATGCAGAGGAATTCACAAAAAGTGTAAGCCGCCTTTTTTGAAGAAGTAGGAATAACCTGACACAAAAGATTTAAAAATGGACTTCAAACTAGTCCATGTACAGTTACACAGACCAAGCATGTTTTCGTGACTTAACCCACAACATGTGCAAAAAAGTTGACTGTAGCACCAAACTATGTAGCCCGTAAATTTCGGCAATCTTAGCTCTTTAGACACTAACCGTAGTAGCAAGCCTGATCGTTATACGACCTTGTGATTGAAAATTTAACTTCAATTGAAATTCAATAAAGTTGCCGAATTTTCTTTCCCGAGTATGAAAACTTGAAGATTTTTGGATTAAATTTTCCAATGGGACTGAGTGAAGAGGATAAAGCCTCTGATAAGGTGTTTTCAGACTTGGGTAATTTAAATGTACCATGTTTATTTTCCGACCCCTTTCACTAAACAAGTAGCCCCTTCAGTATTTCCCTTTTTGTCTACTATGAGCCATGGCTCGCTCTTTGCAGGAGTTATATCTGCTTAATATGGAAAGTCTCACTTTCTATTTACGTAACGTCTCAAGTTTCGTATCATATTGTATTTTCCTTAATATTATCCGAAATTATTTTTATTAATACTCTTTTTTTCACCATCCAAGTTTTGATTATATTTAGCCGTTTTTTTCTAAGTAAACTTATTTTTTTTGTGTTTAGTTTTAATTATCACAATTATCTTAATTTATGTTATATGTCAAATATAACCTAGCTTAAAATTCAGTCAAGCTGCCATGTATATCTAAAACTAAAATATGACAGCACTTGAGGTAGCCCCGCCATCTAGACTTTTATATGTATAACTAACTGAATGATTGTTCTTTATATTTGGAAGTTTCAGTATCAAGGACATGAAATTAAGTTGTTTTTTCGTCTCTTGAATCCATGTTACTTGGATAGAAATAAGATTTTTCTTTATATTTCGAAGTTTTGCTACCGGGGACATGAAACTAAAATGCTTTTTCGTATCTTCGATCCATGTAGCTTAAATCAATTTTAGGTTTTTTTCTAGATTTAGAAGCTTTGGTACTTGGGACATGAAATTAAAAAGTTTTAAGTCTCTTGGATCCATGTGCCTTTTGGTCTAATAAAGACTTTTCTTTATATTTGCTAGTTTTGGTACCAAGGATATGAAATAAAAAAAAAAAAGTTTTTAATCTTTTGGACCCATGTGTCTTTGGTCTAATCATACCGAAAAACTGTGCTTTTCTTAGATTTTTCATTATATTTGGGACACGTTCCATGGAGAAGGATTATCATAACTCAGAATGGCCTTAGCCTACATTACGACATTTTTCAGAAATGAAACAATGATCGAACGGAAACCAAAAGATTTATCTTTTTCACTCCTCGCCCACTTTTCCTGCTTTGCGTTGGTTTAAGAAGTTTATCCCCCCCCTCTTGCGTGTGTAACTGATAAAAGACTTGGATAATAGCCCTAAAGAGGGCTATCAGTTTGGCCTCTTTAACAAAAAAAAGATATCTCGCCCTTTTTTTCAAGGAACTTCAGTCCATGATATCAAAGAACGTTTGATATCAACGTTTGAGACTCTAGGCAGGCATGCCTTTCCAAAAACTAACCTGACAAGTATGTTTCCAATAAGAGAGTCATGCATACTCCTGCCATTTATCCGTGCCCCAGCCATTTAAACATTTGCCTCTCAATTACTTGGACTATCTGTCTTGACTTTTCTCTGTCCTACAGTTACCCAGCGTCTTGATGCAACCTATACAACCTATTGTAAAATACTTGATAACTTCAATTCAGGAACAACAATATAGTATAAGTATAGCATTTTGCAAAAGTTTTACTGGTACCATACACTAAGTGGGGAAACTAAATGAAACAATATTTAATATATAATTGATTTTTCTATATACTTGTTTGAAGAAAAGCGAAAAAATGTAAATTGATAAAGAGAAACTTATTCAGTAAAATAGCGAAGAAAATAATAAAAGAAGGTAATAAATATAATAAGGAAGAATAATAAAATAATAAGGAAAAATAATATAGAAAAAATTAATAGTATAAAAGTAAAACTAACAATTATTTAAGAAAACCAAGAGAACCAAGGTGATTGTTAGGCAGTTGAAAAAAAAAACGAAGCAAAAACAAAAGAAGACATATCGGCGAAGACCTTCGCTATGCTGTCACCAGTGCTCTAACACAGATCAAAGAAAACATCTTTAAGGAAAACCTTTCAAAACTGAAGAAACACCGAGTGTCATAACAGGTAAAAAACAATTGAGAGCGTAATAATTTATCTTTTATTTTATACAAGCTACTTAAAGACTTGTCTGCTACTAAAATAACATCCTATTTTTTTTCTGGGTTTTGTGTTTTCAGTAAAGCCTTACTTTTTAAAAACTCTACAAATGCAGGGAATCAAGTTATTTGGCGCTGTTTTATAAGTATATTTCGCACAAGCTATGAAGCAGTAACTTCTGTCCGTTTGAAGTTTCAACTTTGCTATTTAATATCGTTAGAATATATTGTAATTTCATGAAAGACTGAGTCAATAGAAAAAAAAATCCTTATTCTTCATCACGAAGCGACAAAGACGTAGAAAAATGAAGATGAAAAATAATGGTTTAAATAATGTACAGACTGATAGGGATCTAAAGAGGAAGCAAATTCGTAGGCCTATGACTATAATCTGTGACTAACCCAAATAACCTAACAAATAGGTTATGCGTAGTACTTGTGATTGAATAAAAACTAGGTAAATATTTTATAGCATAATTTCCAGCTTTGAATATGCATCTTGAAAAGAGAAGATACAATTGCAAGATTGGAATGGCACTCAGGAAAGGATCACTCTAGGTGGAAATATGTAGAAAGATAAATCCAAAGTCATTTGCAGCATTGTAAAACTTAAATTGATTTTATAGAATAAAAATGAGCTTTTCTGTAATAGAAAAATTGAAAGTTAGTATCACTTTTGAGGAAGACTTTTCATTTTCAATTGATATTTAATTTGTCACCAGATATTCAGGAACTGATCCAACTTGTTAAAGTCATTACATTATGTTAATTCTAAAGTCAGTTTGCCTTTATAGAGATTACATCGACAACGTCTGAAAAAATTTCTACGACTAAACCAAATACAATGTTACCCTTAGGGAGTAAATTTACTGACTCTCGGATTTTTAACATACACTTAATTACCAGCAAAGCCTATTTTACAACAGACTTAAGAAACTGCTTACAGTTTCTAGGAAACACAATTTGAAGTGTCCTTATCCCTTCCTCCTCCTCCAAATAAAATCCCAAGAATTTAAACTTAATCTCTAGCAATGAGACAAATCTGGGTAAACTCACCAAAACTATGTATAAAGGAGGGCACTATTTTAATTAAAACTATTGACCGTATAATGAGAATACTCGCTTGGCTTCATGTAACCTTTGTGGGCATCCAGACATTTTACCATAAAAAATTTGGTCATCTTTTATTGACCATAGGTTTTTCTGTCACGAACAAGACTGTTATAGGACAACGTGTCACCGGTTTTTCCCGCCAGAGGACTAACCGTCACTATTTTTCGTCTTATCAGATATACTGTCATTGTTTTTTCTTGTCATTAGACAAATTTTCATCGTTTTTATTTTCAATTGGACAAATGATAAAGGATTTATACTGTCATCGAAAAAATTGACATTGTTCATCGGAAAAAAAAAATCATCGTTTTTCTGCCATGGACAGATAGTAATTAATGAGGTTTTAGCATGCGTCCAAGCCCTTCCCGCCTTTGGGTGACATAAAAAGATATAAACGTGACATTTCACGCCTAAACTGTTCTATGTACGGCAAACAACTATAGAAAACAAACCTTGACCAAATCATTTTGAGCATATGCTTAGTGCATAAGTCATACGAGTATATGTCATACATGATCCGTATAAAGGACAATAGGATCTCAAGACAAATCTTGGAATGGAAACTGAAGGAAACTGCAGGAGAGGTTGAAAAAAAAAATACATTGCGTCGCAGATATAGACGGGACCTGTCCAAGATTCATACGACGATATAAGCCCAATGGGCAAATATTTTAGGGGTGGCGCACATGCGGGACGACTGGCGGCTCTCCGTGTAAGCCCTAGGTGCCTCTAGTGGCACAGGAGAATATAAGGTCTAAGGATATGCCTAGTGGCACGCTTCAGTGATACAAATAATACACAAAGGGAAACAAAAATCTAACTAATCTAATGAAAAAAAAGAAACGAAAACCAGAAGTACTTATTTAGAGAATAAACTTCCGGATAGTTTTTGTGTAACCTTTTACACAGTATTTTGTCACAACACTTATGGATTGTCGCTTGGTAATTATGATTAAGCAATCTAGTTCACAAAATTCCAAAACCAATCTGAGGCAATACCTAACAAATAATCATGGTAAATATTATAATTAGAAGTTAAATGAAGTTGATCTGCAGAAAAGAGCCACAAATTCCGATAAAGTCCCATAGTCCTGTCCAATAATCAAGTCCCATAAAGATGTTTAGTTGAAAACCTAGAATCAACGATAAAAAGTGTCTGATTGGTTTATCTTGAAGTACGAATATTCAAAAACCCCTTCCATCTCTTAATTGTGGATCTCTACTTTTTTTTAAAATAACTAAAGGTCCTCTGATTTTTTGACACTATCTGCAAGGATATTCCATAAATCCTGCTGACATATTTAATTTTTTAAATGTGCTCTTCTACCATTCCTACTTTAGTCAACGAGTTAGTAGCATTTCTAGTAAAATAACCATGCATATAACCGTTTAATATCAAATGATCTAAAATAGATACTGAACGAAACAGTTGACTAAGACACTGGTATGTAACACAACAGCCTGGAGATTACGTAGTTGTTCTGCATACAGCACTTTTAATTTAGTAAAATATAAAACTGTATTATGAAAATTCTGTACATAACAAGTACTGAAGCGAATAACCTTATTCTGAGAAATTTACACGTGTTTAAAATTCATGTAAAAGCTTTAGGCCCATAAAACACCACCGCGAGGTATTTATTTATGTTCGAGAACATTGATGATTAAGGGATTAATGATATTGTAATACAAAAATAGTATTACTCGGTTTGGCATCCTCCGTTTGACTCTTTATCTAATTCTAAGGAGCCTTAGAAGCAACTATTTCATTATTAATTTTCGAAGACTAGTTTTAATCGAATTAGAACCCTAGATATCTTGGAAGATGAGCATGTTGAATTGAGGCAAGAGAAAATTAAATCCTACCAGTAATGTTAACTGATTTTCTATCTTACTATTAACCATAAACTTGTTTGTTGCATATTAAATTCCAATTTACTTTTAATTTTGAACACATGAATATTAACTTTATAAATAAGATCATCAAAATATCGGTCGATTTAGAAAAAGATATTGTGTTTTTATTGATCAACAATATTAGCCAAGCACCAGAGAGATAGAGATTAGCACCAGGGAGAACTTTAGAAATAAGATCATCAAAATATCGGTTGATTTAGAAAAAGATATTGTTTTTTTATTCATCAACAATATTAGCCAAGCACCAGGGAGATAGAGATTAGCACCAGAAAGAACTTTAGAAATAAGATCATCAAAATATCGGTTGATTTAGAAAAATGTATTGTTTATTTATTCATCAACAATATTAGCCAAGCACCAGGGAGATAGAGATTAGCACCAGGGAGAACTTTATAAATAAGATCATCAAAATATCGGTTGATTTAGAAAAAGGTATTGTTTTTTTATTCATCAACAATATTAGCCAAGCACCAGGGAGATAGAGATTAGCACCAGGGAGAACTTTAGAAATAAGATCATCAAAATATCGGTTGATTTAGAAAAAGGTATTGTTTTTTTATTGATCAACAATATTAGCCAAGCACCAGGGAGATAGAGATTAGCACCAGGGAGAACTTTAGAAATAAGATCATCGAAATATCGGTTGATTTAGAAAAAGATATTGTTTTTTTATTGATCAACAATATTAGCCAAGCACCAGGGAGATAGAGATTAGCACCAGGGAGAACTTTAGAAATAAGATCATCAAAATATCGGTTGATTTAGAAAAAAGGTATTGTTTTTTTATTGATCAACAATATTAGCCAAGCACCAGGGAGATAGAGATTAGCACCAGGGAGAACTTTAGAAATAAGATCATCAAAATATCGGTTGATTTAGAAAAAGATATTGTTTTTTTATTCATCAACAATATTAGCCAAGCACCAGGGGATAGAGATTAGCACCAGGGAGAACTTTAGAAATAAAATCATCAAAATATCCGTTGATTTAGAAAAAGATATTGTTTTTTTTATTCATCAACAATATTAGCCAAGCACCAGGGAGATAGAGATTAGCATCAGGGAGAACTTTAGAAATAAGATCATCAAAATATCGGTTGATTTAGAAAAAGATATTGTTTTTTTATTCATCAACAATATTAGCCAGGCACCAGGGAGATAGAGAATAGCACCAGGGAGAACTTTAGATATAAGATCATCAAAATATCGGTTGATTTAGAAAAAGATATTGTTTTTTTATTCATCAACAATATTAGCCAAGCACAAGGGAGATAGAGATTAGCACCAGGGAGAACTTTAGAAATAAGATCATCAAAATATCGGTTGATTTAGAAAAAGATATTGTTTTTTTATTGATCAACAATTTTAGCCAAGCACCAGGGAGATAGAGATTAGCACCAGGGAGAACTTTAGAAATAAGATCATCAAAATATCGGTTGATTTAGAAAAAGATATTGTTTTTTTATTCATCAACAATATTAGCCAAGCACCAGGGAGATAGAGCCTCATCGCGTTCATACTAACCATAAACAAAATGAAACTACAACCAAACCCTTAGGAAAACCTCACTTTATCAAGCAAGGACTACAAACAACATTACTGAGAATGAGTCATATCCATCTACGTTTTAATAATATTCAAGCCAATCGTAAATTCGCAACACAAGGTACATTTAAACATCTGATTAATAGCTAATCTTTTACATCACTCCATCACGAGGTTTTACATGAATAAACTTTTAGAATTAATGTTCACAGGAATATCGTTTGAAACCGAATTGAAGATGTAAAATGAAGCTGTTTATTAAGCATTCCACTTTTGACACGTCAACCTTAAGTTAGTTGGACGGAGCTGTGTGCCTTCATGTCTGTCTTGTCGGTTGGAAGATGGGGGAAAGGGAGGGTAAAATACGACAAGGCTCTAGAGAAGGAGAATAAAAGACTGAAGAGCGTCATCGGTAATGACTGAACCTGTCCTATTAGCCCTATTCTGGATCTTTTGAAATGGTGCAAATAACAATGATGGAGCACCAGCATACAGCGGGCAGCCGTTTTCGACAATATGTCTGATGTAAAACTTGTAACGTGGAATGATTAAGCTGGATGGTAATTAAATAAAAAAAACAGTTTGTTCAACAGAAAGTAAGGACCAAAATTAAAACTTAAAACGAATTGAAATTATTACGTAAATGAGGAGGTCAGCCAAGACTTAGACTATAAAAACACTAGACTATAAATAACTGGTCATAGAGATTTTCCTTTCTTTTTTTGAATTTTGTAGGGAAGTGAAAATTCATTCACCAATCCCGGCTTATGCATCCAAAATCCAAGTCCCACTCTTCTAAACGCCTTCTCAAGAGTAGCCTTCGCCTTCTAGAAAAAGACAAATATATTTACAACAACAAATTATCCGAAGACCTTTTTAAAAATTTTATTCATATATATGATTCAAATATGATTCAAAATAGGAATTAACTTTGGCAAATAAACTATTATTTGATAAACTAAATTAGTAGGTATATTATTTTTCTGCAATACTACGGTTTAAGTGTTTCAAGGTAAGATATCCATTTTGATGTAACTTGACAAGGTGAAATTCAGCTTTATGTCCACACTGAAATATGTTTTAGAAGTATCATTTTTTTGTAGGTCTGAAAAATATGTTGAAATTTGTTTAAAAAGTTTAACGAAAATAAAAAAAAATTAGTAAAAGATCATTCTAAGGTAACGACTCGTGTGTTGATCTCAGGCGTTCGTGGGATGCGATTAACTGTGATTTGCAGCAGTAAATGATCATGAAACAGCTTGACACAGCTAGGACAGAGTTCTGACAATTGTACTTTAACATCATTATGACATGAATCATATCCAAACAGTAGGGCATCATTGTGGCATTCTTACTTTAGAAAGTAGGGCATCATTGTGACAATAATTGCATTTTAAAAAAAGTAAGATATCGGTGTGGCAATGATTTCACTTTAAAAGTGTGACAAAAGTGTGAAAATAATTGTTATAATGGGCTATGCTTTGATACACGCTGCAATTAGTAAGTATGTTGGTTTCATTTTTATTACTTTTTTCCAAGAGTTTATTTAAAATAGAAGAGTGCATCGATTATCATATATTAGCACAATCAAAAACGATAGTGAATATGAAAAAAATTAAATAAGAAAAAGGATAATAAAAGAATAAGAGTAACAGAATTCAAAGAAGAAAAAATTCCTAGCTAAATAGATCACCATAGCGAAAAACGATCAAAGAACCCTTGTATATCAATTAGAAGACGTAAAAAATAAAACACTGGTGAAAATAGTAAAAAATAGCTAGTATTAACAAAAACTCATTATACTAATCATAGACAGTGTCATAGGCAATCATAGGCAGTAATCATAGGCATCCTTTGAGGATGAAAAACCACACCCCACCCCCCACCCTCGAAAGCCCTTAGTGAAAGGGTTTTGAGTTATTCCCAGGGGACATACAACATTTTTATGGGAATGGTTTTGTATAAGCTTTAGAGGAGGCTCATTGGATTGGAAATCAGACGTTATAGTGCCCTTTTTAAGAGTCAAAGTGATCTGGGGCAAAAAAAGGGAAGCCTATAATAAAAAACAAGACCTATACATTTCAAAAGAATTGAGAATATTAATGAAATAAAGAAAAAATAAGAAAAGAGATAAAACAAATGAAACACAATTAGCAATATCTCCAAATATTTGCTGGCATTCATACCAAGAAAATAAAAGCAGGAAGGAAAAGAAAGAAATCAGTAGAGAGAAAGAATCACCTGGTAGTCAATGGCTAATATCTTAGCTTCTTGATAAAGCAAGGAAGATGAAATTTTGGCATTTTGGACACATACAAATCTTTCAAATAGCGAAATTTTCGACAATTTGCTATTTTTTCCATTTATTAACATCCCAGTTCTGCCATTTACAAATTCAGGAGCTTTCCAATCTAAAAAAAAGAACTTATTGTTCACGTATTTGGATCCGCAAACTAAAGAAGGGGCAAAGAAGAAATGAAAACAAGAAGAAAGAGGAGAAAATTGCCACATTTCTCTTGTAATACAGGTCTCTAATAATAATAAGGATAACTAAGTGTCAAAACCAGTAAACTAAAAATTAGCACTAATAATAATCGTTTTTGACTTAGGTTTACGTGTTTCTTTAAAAAAAAAAAAAAACAACACGTAAGAAAATTCTATGGAGCCTCCCCGCTACCACAAGTAAAGCTAGAATCTGCTTCTGCTGGATTTGACAGCGGAAAGACATTCAATATGTAAAAAGGAAATTAAGTAGCTCCCTCTAGAGTTAAATTACATCATATCGCCAAAACATAAGCATCAAAAAGAAAGGGTCGTCAAATATTTTTTTAATATAAATGTACGAACCATCTAATAACAAATCTAATTTTTTCTATCTAGTTTTTTATTTGGCACGAGCATATTCACACTTACATAAAGTAAATTTAAATTTAAGTACTTCAAATGCACACTTAGGTTAAAAGCTCTTTTTTGGAAAATTGGCATCTTAGGATTTCTTAGCGTGAAAAAAAAACAGTCATGATAGGTCACGAGTTTCTTAAAATTTGCTAATAGCCGTAGTTTCAGAAAAAAAAATCATACGAGTAATGTCATATTTATATAAATCGGTATTACAATGACGCAGTGTAACCTACTAATATAAAGGTTCTTAGGCATGTTACAGCCGTAAATAGCGTCATATTATATATATATATATATATATATATATATATATATATATATATATATATATATATATATATATATATATACATATATATATATATATATATATATTTGATAAATTAAACAAAAACTTACCAAGTTTGAAGTTTGATTGTAATTCTACTCCAAAGAAGGAGCGCCAGCGTAGCTGAGAGTTCAACTGAGATAGACCTTTGCAATCGCCTCGATTGACCAAAACAAAACCAGTATTTTAAAGTCATTATAATATGCGGTGGTTAAGCTCATGATGAAACGCTGAGAGTTCAACGGGAAGGGAAATTGGGAGGGCAGTTGAACTCTCAGCTACGCTGGCGCTCCTTCTTTGGAGTAGAATTACAATCAAACTTCAAACTTGGTAAGTTTTTGTTCAATTTATTGCAATTCTACTCCAAAAGAAGCGCCTTAGCTCCACCTTCGAGTTCAACTGAGATTTTAAAGTTCAGCATGAGCTAAACCAACACTAATGATGAATAATAGCCCTATTCATTAAAAGAGGCTGTTGTACAAAAATTCATTTATAGGAAGATATTTCAAATATAACAAATTACAGTGAATATATTCAAAAGACAGATAACTGCTGACCACTTTCAACTGGTTTATTATAAAACCTTGCAAACGTTTTGGCATTTGTCCAGCCTACATATTTTATGATTTGATCTACATCAATTCCTCTCGCTTCAAGGTGGGACGTTGAGGCAGACCGTGTGCTATGAGCACCATAAACACTAATATCTATTCCTGGAAGAAATAGAACTTCTTTTATCCATCTAGAAATAGATGACTTGGACGCAGCAGTATGAAGCTTACGATATGTAAGAAAAAGTGCGTCGTTTCTATTTGGATATGATGTCATTCTAATATACCTAGCTAGGTGCGTCGCCGGACACAGGGACGACTCTTGAAAAGGTCGAAATTTAACTACTGATTTGTGGTTGCCCGGTTTCGATGTTTTTAACAGTACATTGATTTGAAAATCAAAAATTCCATCGTCATTATGTACCATATTACTAAGTGATAAACTGGCCAAAAACTGAACTCTTTCACAAGCTGAAAAAATCAATAAAACTGCTAATTTTTGTGTTAGTGTCTTTAATTGAAGATTTTCGATATCCCAAGCTGGCAGTCTAAAGAGATCGAATACACATTTTACATCCCAAATACTTGAAATCTTGGGTAGACTAGGCCTTCTATTAAAGACACCTCTCATAAACTTCTTGGTGATGTGATAACTGCCTAACTGAAGGCTTGGTAGAATTGCCGATAAAGCACTCCTCGCAGTATTAATAGCACTGTATCCAACACCTGAGTGAAAAAGTTCCGTAAGAAATGTCAAAGTCTCCGGTAGAGTTGCCTCCAAGGCCTGGATTGTGTTTCTTCCACAAAAGTCGATCCATTTTTCAATGTAAACTTTGTACTGGCGCTTAGTTGAATCCCGCCACCCATCCATGATAATATCGACTGTGGAGGGAGAATATCCTTGGTGGTGAAGCCCTTGCCGGAGACGACGCAAGCCGCAAGGTGTAACGTCTTGGACAATGGATGGTGCAAGGTCGGTTTCTGTAGGAGAGACAAAGTAAAATTATCATTTGGTAGAAATATTGGACTTCCTATTAAAAGCTTTAATAGTAAAGGATACCATACTTGTGTGGTCCAATTTGGAAAGATCAAAATACCAGTGGCCTGATCTGTTTCCACCTTCTGAAGGGTCCTCAGAAGTAAACTGAATGGGGGGAATGCATAAAAGAAATAATGCTTCCAATTCATTGCAAATGCATCTACGAAAAAACATTCTGGATCTGGTTTCCAAGAAACAAATGGTTTAATCTGAAAATTTAATCTAGTCGCAAACAAATCAATATCTATTGACTGACATACCCAAAAATTCAAAATAGTAAATATTTCAGAATCCAATTTCCATTCCTTTTCATTATAAAATTTTCGTGATGCCTTATCCGCAATATTAGCAACCCCAGGCACATGTTCTGCAGATATCCATCCTTTGCCCTGCAATACTACCTGCCAGACCTTATTTGCGAAATAATTACAAAATTTAGATTTTGATCCTCCCATTTTATTTATATAAGCTACTGTGGTTATATTGTCAGAACGCAGCCGAACATGCATGCCTTTAATATCATGGGCAAAACACTTTAATCCCAGATAAACGGCCTTCGTTTCTAAGACATTGATATCAAATCTTTTCTCTTCTGAGGACCATTCACCTGTGGCCGTTTTCATGGAATATTCATCCACGAGTGCCCAACCTAGTTTCGACGCATCACTACACAAATATTTGTCAATTGATCTAGACTCAATTGCTTTAGAAGCATGATTGGCAATATCCAACCACCATTGTAGTTCTGAATTTACATCGGATGTTAAAATTATCCTTGCCGCAAAATTACCCTTCGCGTACCTTAATGCTTGAGTTTTCAACGATTCCGCTTTTCGGTATTATAAAGGCCCTAATTCTACTGCTGGAAATGTTGAAACAAGAACGCCAAGAGTTTCAGCCAATTCTTGAATCGTAGTCAATTTTTGACTAAGAATTTTTGAAACCAAATCTATAACTTTTTTAATTTTTCTTTCCGGCAGGAAAATACGCATTGATCGCGAATCTAACAAAAAGCCCAGAAATTCTATTTGTTGGCTTCGAATGAAAACTGACTTTCCCGGGTGGATCACAAACCCCAGCTCTGACAGTAATTTCGCTGTTTCATGGACATTATTTTGACACTCTAAATATGACCTTCCCAGAAGGAGAGAATCGTCTAAATACGTAACTGACAAATACCCTTTTCTTCGAAGCAGAGAGATAACAGGTTTCATAAGTTTCGTAAGAACCCTCGGGGCAGATGATAAGCCATTCGGCATTGAAGTGAACGCATAACAAAGGTCAACTTGAAACAAAGCCACATTTGATCTTCAAAATCAACAGGGCATGAATAATAAAAATCGACTAGGTCAATAGAGGCCATATAACAATTTTTTGTCATCAAAAGAACCGCAGAATGAACACCTTCCATTTTAAAATGGTAATATTTAATCTTTTCATTTAAATTTTTAAGATTAAGAATAAACCGGGTAGACCCATCTTTCTTTGGGACTGTAAAAACGGGAGAAATACAACGTATTTCCTTTATTCTGAAGTCGGGTACTTTAACAATAACACCTTTATACAATAAAATATCAACTTCTTTTCTTATAGCCTCTATTTCTTCAAACGTAAAACTTTTGTTTTTTGTTTTCAAAGCTTTTAGTGATGTTTTTTCAAATTCAATCTTATAGCCTGAGGCTACAATATTCAAAAATTCAAATTACTGGTTATTGACTGCCATTTTGAGTTGTACTTACTAATTCTCCCAGCTTTAAAGTTATCAGCCAAATGTTGTGACTGCCTATTGAAATTAACAACAAAATCATAAAAATCAAGGGTGGGGTATGATAAATAGTACATACCAGCTATTTGCGATCCCTTTTCTGGAAATTCTGGAATTTCTGGAATTTGGACCTCTCTTGACGGTCCTGGCCCTGCTTTCTGCGATAATTTGGACAGGGGGCCTCGTTCTGCCATCGGCGATAACGGTAGGCCCCCCATGCACGTTTTTTGGTTTTCCAAAAGATTTTTTCAAATCCGCCACGGATTTAGCTTTAGACGTTGTTTTGGCAATATCTTTGCCAAAAAGATACTCCGTGACTTTGACTTCAGGAGCACATAAAGCTGATGCTACAGTGGGATCTGGGCTCAATTCGAATTTCATCGCATGACGTCTTTTTAAACTTAGATCGTAATTGGTGAGGCCAAGCATGTGAACTGTATCTGTAAGGTTTTTGACAACCTTTTCATTAATATGCTCATTTTCTAGCTCAAGAATCGCATTTGCTGCCTCTAAAACACAAAATGTTGAGTGAGCAATTGTCCGCTGCACTTGAAGTGCCTTAGCATCCCTCTGTTTAGCCTGTGATGAGAGAATAGCCCAAATTTCACTATTCACCTTTGGAGGAACAATTTTTTCGGTATTCGCAGGCCTAGGGTGGTGCTCAAATAACTCTTTTAGCTTCACTATTTCCAAAGGCTGAGAAAAAGCTCTATTTGCAACTTTGGCAAGTTTCTTATGGATCTTGGGACCCTCTTTGGTACCAGAACGTTCTTCAGAAATCTTTTTGAATAGAGCGTCATTTGACGTGTTTTCTTTTAATCTTTTACCTTTGGGTTTTTCCGGAGAAGCCTTCCGCTTTGTGTCATGGATTTTTGTGGGGCTCCGAGAGCAAGATTTTTCGTTCCTAGAACTAATTTCAGGGCTCCGAGAGCCATACCGAGCACGAGTTTGAAACTCTGGGCTCCGAGAGCCATTTGTTTGATCGCTATCACTCTCACTTGAGAGTATTCTGCGACGCGAATGAGCTTTATATTGCCTGCCACGCCTCTCACGATCATAATCTTCATCGACTAAATTGTCCAACAATCCAATCACTAACTCACTATCACTCATTATTTAATTTGGTCTGCATCAAAGCGAATGCTAACGTCAACTGGTTTTGTTTAGGTCAATCGAGGCGATTGCAAAGGTCTATCTCAGTTGAACTCAAAGGCGGAGCTAAGGCGCTCCTTTTGGAGTAGAAATATATATATATAGATATATATATATATATATATATATATATATATATATATATATATATATATATATATATATATATATATATATATATATATATTTATATATATATATATATATATATATATATATATATATATATATATATATAAATATATATATATATATATATATATATATATATATATATATATATATATATATATATATATATATATATATATATATATATATATATATATATATATACATATATATATATATATATATATATAATATATATATATACCATAAATAAAGATGAATCCTAAACCGAATGAAGTATTGCATTGTTTCAGGTACGCTTAACAAAGGGGTTAGTAAAATAATTAAAAAAATTGTCGATCACCTCCCAGGAAAATACAAATCTTATAAAAGTTATGATTCTGTAAAACACAAAAACCAAAAACTTAAAACTCAAGACTTTAGATGAACCCAGTTATTGTATTTTCTCAGATATATCTAATGAATGAACTCGAAGTAATTATTTTGTTCTGTATAAATATATTAGTTTAAAATTTTTCGTACATCTACTGATGACGATCACTGAATAGGTGGTCGAAATATCCAGACTTTTGTTATTCTTTTCACTGTCAAATATGTGAGCTTATGACGATTTGAAAGTTATTTGTTCTTCCTAGAGAGAGAAATTCAACGTCCATTTAGGCAGTATTAAAGAAGAAAACTTACAACTCAAGACTTTGGACGAACCCACTTATTGAACTCTCTTAGACAAATCTAGTGAATGAACCAGAAATAATGATTTTGTTCTGTATTAGTTAGTTTTAATTTTAGTGCTTAAGTATATCTGTTGATACCGATCGCTGGTTATGTAGTCGAATTATCCAGGCTTTTGTATTTGTTTTCACTATCTAATAAATGAACTTTAATTTGCTCGTAATAAAAAGGCAATGTGTTCTTGAAAAACCTATTTAACATCTGTTTTTAACTATTTTTTCGTTTTATCTTGATTGGGCAATGGGGTCTCAGAAATTATATATATATATATATATATATATATATATATATATATATATATATATATATATATATATATATATATATATATATATATATATATATATATATATATATATATATATATATATATATATATATATAATATATATATATATATATATATATATATATATATATATATATATATATATATATATATATATATATATTTATATATTTACCTTCTCATATTTTAGTTCTTTTATACAATTCTTTGATTGCGCCGTATATAAACTATGGATGTATGATTTGGGCTAGTAATTTTACGTGCAATTTTAAACGAGTGCATATTCAGCAAAATAAAGCAGTGAGATTAATTGGTAAGTATGATAAAGGAGTTTTAAGTGCAGAGTCAATTTTTAGGAAACTTAGAATTTTAAATATAGGTCAGATTAGAGATTTTCAGATTGATAATTTTGTGTTTCAGAGTTTGAATGGTTTAGCGCCTGATGTTTTAGTAATTTTTTTCGTTTTAACTCATTTTATCATGGATATGCTACCAGAAATACTGGAGACCTAGTAATAGAGCCAAGAAGTACGGTTCGTTCTAGCTATGTGGTAAGGCACTCCAGAATAAAAACAAACAGCAGTTTTTTCTGTCTTATTCTACAAGAAGTCAATTGGATTCTCTGGAAATGCCATGGGTGTCCCTTGAGAAACGCTGCAAGACTACATAAAAAAAAGTTGAGAAGCTGAATATCCCTCTAAAAACTCTGGACCTGACTTTCTTTACCCCTGTTACAACACATGATAAATATTTACAGAGAAACAAGAAAAAAGACTAAAAACTTACTTGAAAACGATAGCTGGTATGCTTTCGACTGTATTCCCCTAGAAGTGTGTAAATTTGCATACGCTTATGCCATTATTAAAAGTATAAAAGTACCAGATAACGGAACTGCAAAGGCAGCGAAGAAAGTGGAGGAAGTACAGGTAAAGATTAGTACCGTGGTTTTATTTATTGCCTTAAAAATCCATCAGTAAGAGCGCCAGAAAGTACAAGCCTATGACGGACAACTGCTTTCAACCGTCACAGTGAAGGAGATTTCTTAAGCAACCTGGAGCGAGGCCTATATAAACACATGTTCAGACCACAAGACATTTGAAAATTTTGACAAATCAGGTCTGAAAACATCCACAAGCCTGGTAAAATCATTGCACAGCGAGGTCAGAAGTAAGTAGGGAAGGTCACGTCAGCAGAAATTATAGTCAGGGGGCGCCCTAAGGACTACTACAACCAGAGAGCTGCAAGTTTTATGGCTGCCCACAAATGTAAAATTATATCAGTGCATAATATTGATAGGCTGGTGGGAAAAGCATGTCCAAAGGCTTTCACTCCTGAGAATATAATCAGTGGAATCAGAGAAAGTGGTGTCTACCCCACAAACAGAATTGTTTTCAAGGATTATCAGTTCTTCTTGTCATATGTCTCAGACAGAATGCCTACCACATCTAGTGAAGCACTTACCAGAGACGTTTCTACGCTCAGTGCAAGTCCTGTGTGACATAAACCCTGATACAGACGCAGCAGCACAGGTTCTGTCACTAAATGAGAATCAAAGGTCAACAGATGATTCGTTAAAGAGATCCTCCATGCAAACCCCTTTCCAAAAGGTCCAACACAAAAAATCAGCAGAAAAAAATATTAAAAAGTCAGAAGTGTTCAATGACATTCCCATGAAAGAATGCATTACTGCTAGGATAAAAGCTGTATCTGCCAAAAAGCCCTAGTCCTGGAACGGAAGAAAGTGAGACAAGTGAAAAGACTAAAAAGCAAAAGCATGTCTCTCGCAACAAGAGTCACAGTTAGTGTAAAAAATCTGACGTAGATGATCCTGTATACATTAACTCTTCAGACCCCAGCATCGACACTGAGAACGAGCCCTCAACCAGCAACTTCTAATTTGACACATAGAAAGTCGGGGCATGTGATTACTATCTGATTGAGCTGAAGAGCAAAAAAGGGAATTCTGTTAACAATATTATCATTATCAAATAGTAGCAACTGAAGAACTTAAGGTTCACTTTTGGAAGGCGACTAGAGCAAGAGACTTTGTGCAAACTGACGAGATGGATAGTGTCTTTAAGACAGAAATTGAAATTAAATTGCCACCACTGACAGGCAGAACACCAAAATTAGCGGGGCGGCTTACTTTTAGTGTTGATCAGTCAATGTATAATTTGAAATTAATACTCTTTATTTTTTTTAAACCTTAATAAAATTCATTTTGTATTTTTTTATCCTGACCAAATTCTTTCTTAATTTTATAGCCTAAAAACAAGCTTTAATGTTCCTCTGGTCACTTTCCTTTTTCTTTTGTCCGGTGGCCAAACATAAGCCAGAGACGGCCGAACCAGTACCGAGGTGGTCCAGGTTTGGCACTCTGGACCACTTGGATGGAGAGGCATCCAGGTGGAAAAATGGCGGAGTGTTTCTAATTGTCTTTTTCTAGGATGGTATTGAATAAGTTGCTTTTGCTTTGGCACGCTCGGTAACTTCTTATTGCTTGAATGTATTCATGGAGAATTAAACAAGTCAAAATCAGCCGATCGTGGGCCAGTCTTCTATCTATATATCGGACCGAAAATCAATATTGAAGATCGAAATGTAAATGTTGATATCGCAAACGATATTTGGAAATTTCTGTTTTTTCAGCTTTTTTGACCATCTTCTAGGTTTACCAAATTAATGTTGGAATTTTACCAAAAAATTCCAACATACGAAAAGTTCTCGTTAATATCTAGAGTGAATTTGAAGTTTTAGGGGGGCATATATATATATATATATATATATATATATATATATATATATATATATATATATATATATATATATATATATATATATATATATATATATATATATATATATTTATTTACACCATATATAAAATCAGTACCTTTGCTCCAAGCCAGAGAAATGACACCTGATTTAGAGATAAATTTATGGCTAGCTGCATCCGAGGTGCAACATAACTTTGGATTGTTTATTTGATACTCCTTAGGAAGATTAAATTTTCCATATCTAGAGCAGATTGCCCTAGAAAAAAGTAAATGTATTAAGCAAATAACATTAAACACTGAAAAAGAGAGAGAGAGAGAGAGAGAGAGAGAGAGAGAGAGAGAGAGAGAGAGAGGGGAGAGAGAGAGAGAGAGAGAAAATATACACTTTCAGATATTTTCCAATCAAGATTATATCATTGATTTATCGTCAAAATTTATTGATTTAAATATTGGTGTGAAGAAAAAGTCAGACAATACAACTTCCAGTGCTGTTAATGACCTGTTCTATGAAAACTGTATCCTACACAACTTGTTCAAACAAATTAATGTATTCATTAATGGAACACTGGTGAGCCCTAGCAATAATTTATCCAACTATGCAAGCTAAATACAATTTATGCCGATGACTCCCAAAGGCGTATAAAGAGTTGAAAGGACAGGCACAAGGCTACGAATATAGATCAGGTGTTGGTGCTGACGGGGTGAGTTAACTGCTGCAGTGACCCAGGAGTATCATCTAGTTGGAAAATTCAATCAAGATATATTTAACATATCCCAAGGGTTGCCTCACAATATCAAGATTGACATAAAGTTGCAACTAGCTCCATCGAATTTCATTTTGAGAAAAACACTTGTTGCAGCAAGTCTTCAGAAATTCTTCATGTTCGAAAACAACAGGTTATGAGTTCTGCTGCATTGGCAATGGAAAAGCTGAGAGTCAATGGTAACAATATAAAACTTCTTGTCCCCCATGCGATCACCAACCAATGTCACATTACCACTGGCTCTCGTAGTTATACCAATTCATCATTTACCAATGGAGAAATCCCATCAAAACTCACGTTGGCCTTTATGAAGAGTGCCAGTGCCGTTGGATCCTGGACTGCATCCCCCGATGATTTTAATTTTTTTGGTCAATCTATCCTTGTGTGCAAAGTGAATGGAATTCCACTGTACACTCTATCATTTGATAAAAAATCCTATAAAACTCTGTATGAGTTGACAATGCAATCCCTAGATCACGATTCACAACTATCTGATAATGGAATAACCAATCCAATGTTTCCAAAAAATCATGGTTTAATTGTTTTGCACTTCTTAGGCACTCAAGATATGAGCATAGTACGAACGGGGAATGTACGTTTAGAGTGCACATTTACCGATGCATTGACTGAAAGTATTACATTAATATCACTGAGTCAATTTGAACGCTATTGGGAAATCACCCACCACGGCAGTGTTCTACTATACCTTGCACCATGAACACAAACCAAATCATCTGTGTATTTAATATGGATTTATACATGTCCCAATATAATTCCTATTGTATACCATTGGACTTCATTGAAAAAACTCCAAGTGTTAGCAATACCCTAATCATTGTTAATAGCAGCCCATCGAGTTCGAAGACAGATCCATTGGCTGTGCATCTTTCAAACAGCAAAGAATATCGATTTTTTTTATCCTCTTGGCCTATCATATAAATTCTACACTCCACACATCAACAACTTTAATGAGAGCAGTGGGAAAACAATTATCCAAAATCAGAGGCGAGTACGGGATTTAACGACTAAGACATGCGGATTTCATGCACCACTCTTTTCATGTTCAGATGTTGTGGCTATACCTACAAGTGGTTTCTCAGCATTTATGCTGACTTTGCTCGTTTGAATGACTTTATAGTGGAAAATATTCTTTAAAACGTGTTTAATATTTATTTTAGTGCCCTCCGAATAAAATGTTCTAAAAATGTATAAAAGTATTTATTAATAAAAAATAATAGATATACATGATAAAAAACGACTTTTCTACTTTTTAGATTTCTTCTTCTACTACGTAGAGGTCTTTGTCGATAACAATTAAAGCGAGTAGATCATCTGAAATTCATTGTGTACTGATCCTGATGTGCTGGAATGTCAGGGTCACATTTTCTACTGTATAATGTAACTTCACTCTCATCATATCTCTTTGTATAGTTAATGATACTATTTTCATTCATGTTGTAAAATTCGCGTGTTTCAATATGGCTATTTGAAGCAATGTCACATACAGTGTCCTCATATGGTGAATCACATTCTGCAACAGCCAAATAAAAATCAGTAGGCTTATAATCATAGTGGCCATTATCTTCACAACAATGACGTAGAAATCAAATTCTTTTATTATTCCAACAGTTGAATCGTTGACCTGGTTCCTCCTCCTAAAACAATTTAAATTCACGACGATACCAGTCTCTTAGTAATAGACTAAAATTATGTTTACGATTCTTTCCAATCATACCCGGATATGTATTCTCCCACTGATTACATTTATCATAGTGACAATTAGAGCATAAGTGCCCTCTAGGGTGAGGCACACATTTCATCAAGATATGAATTACAGCCTTTAATTTGTACGGCATACCCTCTATGCAATTTACACGGGTTGCATAATCTGCACTTTTCATCATGCTCATCAATCGTTGTACAATTCTCACATGATGACCAGCTGCTCGATCCATACATGCATAGTGGACAAGTGTGGAATATTTTTCATGCGTTGACACTCTCACCGCCAAAATGAAACTGAGCTATGAACAAGAAATGGAGCGGGAGAGAGAGAGAAGAGTAAATCCTCTTTGGACAACATTATTCTTTTGAAAAAATCATACTCTTAAATTTCTAAGCTAGTGTGTTCAAAAGCAAATCCACAATATCATTTTGTATTGTCATGATTAATATTTTAATAAATTGTGCAAATGCATTTGGACCACGACGTAAAGGCTTCATGCACTAGTCTAATGATGGAGAATCAGTTTTCATTTTACCAACAAGAATTCCCTTAGAAAATATCTTCTTTTGAACTGATAACTCCAGAATATCATCATCTAGAATCAAAGTTTTTCCATAAGCACAGGATTCCTTAAAATTTTCTTTTTCTCACATCTATCCTTTTTTAGAGTCCTAGCGCTCTCATAACCAACTACAGACTAACCAAGATTCTTATTCTACTTAAAAAATATACGCTAACCTACTGTAAAAAAAATTTTCGATTTATAAAAAATTTTATTAACGATAATTACAACAATAATAATCACTGATACAATTTATTTTTCTCATATTTTTCACCAGTGTATCTAAAGCAGCTTGAAGTCTATTTATATGCACTTTATTTAGTTTTGCTGCAAAGCACAATTGTTCCTCCAATTTAAATTTACTCAATGATATCACATATCCTGCATCACATATCATTCCATTCAAGGCATAGTCTAAATCCTCGTGTAATTTACACTGCTACGTTTGGTACTCTCGCCTTTGTAGCATGGCTGGTACCTGCACCACCATCAAGCTCCAATAGTGTAAACATACCCCTCCTTGTCTATGCTCCAAATAATATCTTGCCAAATAATAGAGTATAAAATAATATCTTGCCAAATAATAGAGTATAAAAAATAAACTGTTCTCTCTTTGAATTAAATTCTCATACTAATATGAACTACGATGAAAATCACTGCTTATATTGAATCTGATTGCTATAGCGTCATAACTATGATAATCGAGTTATCGTATATGGGGTACTCTCTGTATTTGTTCTCTCTGATTGGTCTAAAAAATGGGTGTTGACACAGAAACTTGTTTGGTCCAAATATTGCGTGTTTGGTCGTTTTATAGGTCCATAATATAGAGTGTTTGGTGGCATTATGCAATCACTCGTGAAAGTAATTGATACGATACTACTCATATAGAAACCATTGCAGACCCAGATGGGAACGGCAAATTACAATTCATGATAGTAAATGTAGAAAAACTTTAAACTTTTATTACTGTGGCAGGCTAAGCCACTAAGCGGTCGGTAAAATATCGCACAAAGATACAAAACATAGTTTAAATGCATAGTAGTTAAAACTAGTTTCGACCACAGGGGAGGAGGGGGGAATTTATAAAGCCATAGGCCAACTTATAGGTGGCAACACCAGCCACAGGAAGACATACAGGAAAGAGAGGAAGTCGCAAAATTACCGAATTTGTACAAAGAAACCAGGCAGAAAATCATGCCCAAGGCCAAACAACTGCAACTGAAGAATTTTGGGACTTCCCAGGATTTTTGGCCAAATCTTAGCGAAAATTTAAACTAAGTAACTAGTTTGTTAGGATTGCCAGAACTGTACCTCTTTTAAGACCCCTACATAGCTCAGAATGTTGCGACTCCGAGATATTTGGTGAATTCCGCATTTTGTGTTGTTTTAAGATTGAGCGTTTTCAAATTTTACCATGTCTAATCGACACAGACGCTTCTGCTTCTTTAATTGGAGAGAATTTTTTTTTAAATGCTCCAAGTAATGTGCAGGATCAAATTCTTAAATGTCAAAATACTCTAACCTCGGTTACAGGTCATAAGCTTACAATTTTAGAAAAATGTCCCCTAGATATTAAAACAGGAGAAGCGGACGATACTGTAAAGAACAACAGTATGTAAACAAGTAACTTTCCCGTGCGTTTTAGAAGTGAACAGGATGAGGAAATATGGAACTCTGCAAGATCCATAACTAATAATATTACCGTAGCCAAATCCAACTCAGACATTAGACCAATATGTGTATTATCACAAAATGGTAATGAAATCCTTGAATATAGTTTACAGAAAGGAGAAACCCCAGTTCAAGTCTTAATCTCCATAGTTCAATCTCCGATGCTCGAGGGAATGAATTCAAAACAATCGATGTCATAACAGGAGACTACACCCAAAAAGATTTCCTCCGTTTTCGTAGGAACTTACTTACTTACTTACTGGCTTTCGTAAAAAGCCAGAGAATAAAAATTGATAAAGAAGCAGCATATCGGAAATTATCCAATTTCAGCAATTAAAAAGTAAAGTTAAATAAAGGAACCTTAGGGATTGTGGAGGAAATCCCTAAAACATTGTGGACGAAATCATTAAACAGCCCGGAATTAAGCATAAATCTGTCTAGTCAAAAGCAATTTGCAAGGAAATTATAAAAACAAGAATATCAAATACTGAATTTCTAGGGCAATCTGACTTAGTTTATTTTCCAAATAAATATTAAAACCCAAATCGGAAATATTTTATGGGAGTATAAACATACTTTTACATAATGTAAAGTAGATTACGGGTTTACGGACCTAATTACACAAAAACTATTTATAGATGGGACATCAATACAAAAGCACCCTTACAAAGGAGATAAATGAAAATGAATAACTGGTATTCAAAAATCCCTGGAAGGCAAGATATTACACTTATCCCGAAAATTTAAACTAAGTAACTAGCTTGTTAGGGTTGCCAGAACTACACCTTTTTTAGACCCCTACATAGCTCAGAATGTTGCAACTCTGAGAGATTTGGTGAGTAGAGAGGGAGGTGCTACTCCCACGGGGCACCCCTGCTGCCACCTACAACTTTTTTTTACATAATTTATGTCTGTTTTATGGTTTTTGTCAGTGAGAATGAAAAAACAGGAATTTTGTCACTTTTATGGATGTTTCTTGGACGGTTATGTGTGTTGGTCAATTTATTTGATGTTTTTCATGGATGTCAACAGCAATTCATGTCTGTTTTATGGTTTTTGTCAGTGAGAATGAAAAAACAGGAACTTTCTCACTTGAAAAAACAGGAATTTTCTCACATTTATGGTTGTTTCTTGGACGGTTATGTGTGTCGATCAATTTATTTGATGTTTTTCATGGATGTCAACAGTAATTTATGTCTGTTTTATGGTTTTTGTCAGTGAGAATGAAAAAACAGGAACTTTCTCACTTTGATGGATTATTGAGTCTAACGGGGACAGGGTCAATGACACTTCCTTCAAGATCTTGTTGTTGTTTTGGTCAAGTGCATGCTCGGGGCAAATGTTATGATCCTGGAATAGGAAACAGTTAGATCACGTGTTTCCTTCTCAGAAAATCAGCGAGTCGGATACATATCCTTTCTCAGCCAATCAGCGAGTCGGTTACATATTAGCGACGGGGGGAATATGAGGAAAGGATTTTTGCTAGTTTTTATTATTCTGTGAATAGAATTCAAAGGAGTGAGAAGAACAGTTTGACTTTAATCATTTGGATATATATTTGTGTTGATGAGTGGAATGTTTACCCTATTAGAAGTTGATAGTGGAGTTGGTGGTAATAATACAAGAGCACCGAACATTGCGGTGGAAATCACGAGAGGATCACGGCTTTGTCTGGAATGGGATGAAGTATATGCAAGATATGTGATATCCTTGAGCAAATTTAAAATGGAGGATCAATTATGTTTCGCTGCTAAAGTTGATATAGCCCATGTGAATAGACTTCAATGTGCTTTAAGTGCATTAGTGAAACATATCGAAGACAATAAACTCTATCGCTAATTGTACATGCGTAGTATTATTATTGTTGTAATTATTCAATAAAATTGTTTCGAAATCGAAAATGTTCCCTTTCTGGTCGGGTTAGGCTAGGGGCTAACGAATCAGGGTCAGTCTAGAGTCAGCAGTCAGAGTGAAAGCACTGAAAAATGAATAAATTTTAGAAAGAGAGAATTAGATCAAATCTAGTGTTTATGGAAAAACATTTGATTTTGGATGATGATTTTCTCGAGTTATCTCGTCAACGCAGGATATTTTCTCGGGAAAAACTTGACAACATAATGAAAACTGATTCTCCCCAATTGGACTATTGTATGAAACTTTTAAAATGTGATTCAACTGCTTATAGTCAATTTATTGAAATATTAATTGGAACAAAGCAGAATCATATCGTGGATACACTTTTGAAAACATTGCCAATGGATTCAATGTAGATGGCTCCACCATTCGAAAGGGGGTAACGTCACAGAGTTACTCCTCTCCCCTTTCCTCCACTTTGAATTTATCGAGCGAGGACGATCAGTTTCGTTCTAGCTGTGAGAGAGTTGACATCGGAAACCAAAAATGTTCTATACATGTCCATTGTGCATGTACACTCTTGGCAGTTGGACTCAATGTGAGAATTGTACAATTATTGATGACTATAGTGAAAAGTGTAAATTATGTAATCCTTGTAAAAAAACATAGAGGCTATGCAGTACAAATTAAAGGATGTAATTCATGTCTTGAAGAGATTTGTGACTCTCATCCTAGGACACCTGTGCTCCAATTGTCACTATGATAAATGTGATCAGTGGGAGAATACTTACCCCGCTATGATTGGAAAGAATCCCAAACGTGATTTTAGTTTATTTCTACGAGATTGGTATGGTCGTGGATTTAAATTATTCTGGGAGGAGGAGTCAGGTCTACGATTCAACTGTTGGGGTAACAAGACAATTTGGTTTCTACGTCATCGCTGTGACGACACTGCCTACTATGACTATAAACCAAGTGATTTTTATTTGGCAGTTACCGAATGTGATTCACCACTTGAAAACACTGTATGTGATATTGCTTCAAATAGACAGATTGAAACTCGTGAATTTCATAATATGAATGCAAATAGTATCATTGACTATACAAGAAGATATGACAAGAGTGAAGTTACATTGTAGTGTAGAAAATGTGACCCTGACTTTGCAGTGAATCAAGATCAATATACAGTGAATCCAAATGATTTACCAGCATTAGTGGTTCACGACATTTGGCTATACACCGATGAAGAAATCAAAAAGTGAAGATTTAAAGACATTGTTGTATATATACATTTTATTAATAAACAAATTCACAAACATTTTTTAAGCACTTTACTCTTAGGGCACTGAAATCAATACTGTATAGGTCTGAGAGGATATTTTCCACTAGAAAGTTCTTCAGACGTGGATTGTCACCATAAATGTGGAGAAACTGCTTGTAAGTATTGCCGCGACATCGGAACACAAAATATAGTAGTGCATGGAAGCCACAGCTTTTAGTCGTTAGATCCTGCACCCTCTTCCGATTTTGAATAATAGTTTTCCCACTGCTCTCAATATAGTTGCTGATGTGGGGTGTGTAAAATGTATAGGGTAGACCAAGAGGATCAAAAAATTCAATCGTTTTCATTGTTTGAAAGATGCACAGCCAATGACCCGTCAGCAAAGTCGATGGACTGCTATTAACAATAATCAAGGTATTGTTCGCACTTTGAATTTTTCCAAGATAGTCTGAGGGCAGACAATAGGATTTGTACTGGGACATGTAGGGATCCATATTAAATACATTGATTATTTGACTGGTGTTCATGGCGCCAAGTCTAGTAGAACACTGTCTTCGGGAGTGATTTCCCAATAGGTTTCATATTGATTTAGCGAGATTAGTGCAATACTCTCAGCCAATGGGTCGGCAAATGTACATTCTAAACGCACAGTCCCCGTACGTACTATACTCATATCCTGTGTGCCAGACAAATCCAATACAAAGATACCATGTGTTTTAGCAAACATTTCTTCGGTTATACCATTTTCAAATAGTTGCGAATCATGATCTAGGGTTTGCATGGTCAACTCATACAATGTTCTATAGGATTTATCAAAGGATAGATTATAGAGTAGGATACCGTTTACTTTGCACACAAGAGATGAAAGTCCAAACATCTCGAATTTATGTGGCCATCCAGTCCATGATCCTATTGCACTAGCGCTTTTTACAAATGCCAATGCAAGTTTCGAGGGGATTTCGCCATTGATAAAGGATGAATCGGTGAAGGTGCGTGACCCCATGGCAATATGACGTTGATTGGTGATTGTATGAGGAACAAGTAGTTTAATATTATTTCCATTGGCTCTCAGTTTTTCCACTGCCAAAGCAACAGAACTCATAACCTGTTGTTTGCGTACATGGAGTATTGCCAAGGTGAGAGAGAGACTTACGTCGGGATTGGCAGCAAGTTCTTTTCTCAATATGAAATTGGATGGTGCAAGCGTCAATTTTATATCCACTTTAACATTGGGCGGCAGCCATCGGGGTATATTAAATATTTCATGATATATTTTTCCAACTAGATGTAATTCACTAGTTGTAGCATTTTTAAGTGCATCTGTACTATCAGTATTAGTAATATATTCATATCCATTGGAGGTGCCTCTCAATTCCTTGTATGACTTGGGTGTCATCAGCATGAATTGCATATAGCTTGCATAGTTTGAGAGATTGTTGCTTGTGCTCACCAGCGTTCCATTGATGTAGACACTGATTTGACGAAATAAATTGTGTAGTATACAATTTTCATAGGATATCCCATCGGCTCGAATTGGCATTGTATTATCGGATTTCCGGACTTTCATTTGCAAATCTATAAATGTTGAAGACATGTCCATAAAGTAGTCTTCACTGGAATAAATTTGAAAGTGGATATTATCAGAGAGGGGTTGTTGAGGATAAAATTGTTCATAGTATCCATGCTTGACACTCACATCAACATGTTCAGCATTGAATAGATTCAATGAGGCGGTGATTGAAGGTTGAGAATCCTTATGCGGCAGGTAGGACATCTTAAGAGAAGAAATCTAGTTTCGATCTAACAATTCTCTTCCTGGGGCTTCTGTTTACACTACGTATCGGCTTTTTCCTTCTTTTCTTAGACGAGAGTGGTGATGTCTTTCGTTTCCGACCTGAGTAGAGACTGATGAGTGATGCATTGTTTCTTGACCTTTTTAAACCTTTACCATTTTGTTTTAATTTCTCGCCAAGGGTTCGCGCACTGGACCTAAGATTTTCCGTAGCACTTTTTTTTTAAATCCTTGCCAGAGCCCCAATCGTATAGTGTAGAGGATGCAAAATCTGTCGCAGCCGGTACAAGATATTTTCTAGCCAGTGGTAGTGAAGAGCAAAACAGCTTAGCAAACCAGCTGCCAAGACCATAGCCAGAAATTGACGAGCGACCCTTGTAATAGTCCATTCCATTGCCCAGTTGTCTCGGACCAAGAGTATTAACATAGCAGTCAATATCAGGACAAGTGAATACCACTTTTTTATTAGACATCTTGTTGTTGAACGATGGGCCGAAAATGGCATGTAATCACAGCCAAACCTTTTGAAATTGCTAGAGGGTCACCTAATTCAGTTCTTAGTGTTAACTGACAGAGTTCCAAATAGGAAGTGTTTACGGGAATATACTGAAGATGCTTTATATTGTGGTGGTGAATATGTTCTCGATTGGTTTTTCGTTCAAGAACTCGTAGGAGGGGAACATTTGAATTACCAACCCGAGATGTTTCCACAAATGAAGCGTAGAGAAATATACAAGTGTCCGTGGAGAAGGCAGGCGGGTAGTCAGCAAAAATGAAATTAGTGTTTCCGGCACTTTTACCGTTGATTATATTGAGCTTAAAGCCAAGAACATCCCTTAGGTTATCATTGAGAATAATCTTTTCATTGGCAATAGGTGAACTAATGTAGATCTTGCCCTCCTCTTTTGAATAGTTGAAATGAAAAGCTCCTTTTTTACGAGCGGAAATTCTTTTATTGATAGTACGACATAAATCATTCATACAGGTGAGCTCCTCGTAGGGTAATACAACATATGGATATTCAAATGAATTGATCTTTTGAATTTTTTCTCGATCGCTAACGAGTGGCCAATCATCATGTTGATCGCTAATGAGTGGCAAATCATGGGGTCTAATTTTTATTTCATATTCACGATCCTTTCTCAAGATGTCATAGGTATTTTTAAGAATACAATCGACAAGAGCCACTTCATACTTTCCGTCAAATTTAATGGTGGGGCAGAGTTTCGTCCAAAAATCACTTGTTCTATTCAGATCATTGTAGAGAGGATCAGAAACATTGGACATGAAAGTCACATAGAAATCATTGGGCATTGTTAATATCTTCAGCACTGACCCAAGAATCAAAATCCGAGTTGTATCCTAGCCAGCGAACAAGCAACTGTTTCTTGCCCCTACGAGTACGACTCTTTAATATCTTTTCAATTTGATAAATTTCACTAGTCTTTCTAACTTTTTGCAGTTCATATTCATAAAAACCGCCGAGAATTTCGTCATCTTTGGTGTCTCGCAGTCGATATGTCATGGGTTCGGTGTCCAGGATTTTGGACACTTTAAAAAGTTCGATGCTCCATAAATAATTCCCCTTTTCAAAAATATTGGTGGTTCTATTAATTCGAACAGTATCACCAACATTGAATTTCTTCTCTTTCTTCTCATTGCCATTGGAGTATTGCTTTAGAAAAGCATCAAATGTATTTTCACTGTAATGAACATCCCGAGGGCTAGAGTTGGACAGAGATCGATGAGGTCGATGGTTGTATATCTGCATGATTTTATCTAAATCATGAATAAAAGCAGATGTATTTTTCAGTGTACAATATCTTGAAATTAATAGACGAATCGTTCTTATTAATCGTTCAGCCAATGCAGCCTTTATCGGACTGTGACTATGATAAAGTGTTGTATTATATTTCAATAGAACCTTTTGCACATGGGGATTAACAAATTCACTACCACGATCCGATTGAATTTTTCTATATGAATCCTGTTCAAGAATACTTTCAATGGCCCGAGCAAGTTCAACACCCCTCTTTGATCGTAATGGAATGGCATAGGCATAGCGACTAAAGATACTGATTGCCACCAGAATATATTTGTAGGGCGCATTGTGACGCCGTTGAATTGCGTCTAGAGTCAGGAGATCCATTTGCATTATATGCAGAGGGAAAAAGGCTTTAGTTTGTCGATATTGTTTGCCACGAAGCCTGTGATTCCGGTGCAGTGTGTAGCTCGGTTCATTCTCTAGATACTCTTTTGCCTTTTTCAAAGTGCTGCCAGAGACAACTCTAGAAAGCGTTTTGGGAGAACTTAAACTTCCCGCTTCACCAATATTTTCATAGGCACCTTTCAGAACTTCATCCATTTTGAACGCAAACACGTAGTGTAATGTCCACTCCCCTTTTGCACACTGGAGGGCAAATCAATTCGTCTTCGCTTTTGACTAGCAGCCACCGGTGTTATAAAATCATTGCTGCTAGTATTTTCAAATATTGAATCTTCTTCTTTTTTAAATGGTGTTGGCGTTGTTGGAGGACTATATTCTCTTAGTTTCTTTAGAATTTGCTTATTGCCAATAAGACTTCTGGGGAAGATTGATACACTTAGAAAGGTGTATAGATTATTGTCAAATGATAAAAGTCCTTTACGATTCGTCACCATATTACAAATTAAATCAACTAGATTATAACTTTTTCCCTGAATTATAATTCGTTTCCCTGTGCTGTCGACTTGAACTTGATCACCAGTTTCCAGCATGAGATAAGATAATACTCTTTTACTCTGTTCTCGATAGGTCAGTGGCAAAAGGTTTCCAATTTTCGATACAATTGAATTCAATTCCTTCTCCTTTGATTGTGCAGAATCTTGAGGAGATGATTCCTGTTTAGAGGAATCGGTAACAGCGGTGACAGGTCTCTCACGATAAGGTCTATGTTTGGCCACACGTCGCAATGCATCTTGAAGTAAAAGCAATTTTTTATCATCGGCAATATTCTCATCATTAATGAATTTGCTTAGATTGTCTTCAAAATGTTCGACGGGCGAGAGGACAAGTTCAAATGGTGTCAATTTATAGGGTTTTGCCATCTAGAGAAAACTGTTTACAAGTCCTGCAATTATTGGCAGTAAAAGTGTGAAAAAGCTACCGCCCGCTTGAAGGAGCCGTTTTCTTTTAAAATTTTTTCCCTTGTTTTTACAAGCCAAGGCACGTACAGTGGAACGATGTTGCTTTGTCTGTTGTCTAACACCTTCTGGCAGTTGAACATTGCCCTCAGTTAAATTTAAACAAAGTTCAGATATTAGATTAATGAAATCATTGTCAACACCATGTTTGAGTATGGCCTTCCTAAGGAAGGGTTTTGAAGTGCTTAAAACGGAAAATAAATGCCGTTGTTTGTGTAGTTTCTTCAGTGTCATAATGGCAACTAATAGCCTTTTCTACTGTTCACCGGAAGATATACTGTAATTTCATTGTCGAAAATGTCGGTGACTACACGTAGATCCTCGGGCGTGCTCTGATTAAGATCTAGCAAAATGTAAGCATAGGGTTTATTAGTCGCCTGAGTGTACGCTGACAACAGAAATTTTGGGGCACCAGGGTATATCTGTTTATTGAGAGTTATTAGCGAGCTAGAATCACGAACAACTCGATAGATAATATAGATAGTGCAATTCAAAGCAAGGGTTCGCATACATTTGCTCTGATGAAACAGATTGTGTAGAACTAGGGTTATGGAAATGTGTTCATGGTGGGAGCGAACGGTGAACAGTTGTAGCATTTCCTGTGAGAACTGTTCAATGGATTCAGCCAAATCATCGATAATCAGCCACGAGTTCGGTTCAATACTTTTGAAAACATCAAGTCCCCGCATGGATTGTATTGGTATGGTTGTGGCAATAGCTTTTATTTGATCGTAGGACTCCTGCCAAATACTATAGCAATAGTAGATTTTTTTCGGCTTTTCCAAAAACATTTTCTGACAATTTTGAATTATTTTAGCTAAAAGTGTTGTTTTCCCCGACATTGACGGTCCACACAGAAACGATCTGAAGGGCGTTTTAAATTGATACATGCTGTTGACAACAGTCAGACTACAACTAACTGTAAATCATACGTGTCCAATGAATAAGTAGTAATAGTAATAATTTTCCCATTGATCTATCTACGTTAACAAGAACAACAAAAACAATATTTCATGGTCATTTATTTCGGCAATATGAAAACTCTATTTGTTCAACATGAACAACGATAAAAATAACACTTGTTCAACAAGAACCTGACAAAATTTCATGGTCAACATGAAAACTCTATTTGTTCAACATGAACAATGATAACACTTTATGTACAATATAAATAAAAACACTTTGGTCCATCAACAGCAAGAACACTTATTGTCTTTAAACACTTTTCTGTACAACAACATCAACACTTTTCTGTACAACAACAACAACAAAAAACACTTGGAACATGAACTAGCGCAGTTGAACATTATGAATTTAAAAGCCCCCCCCCTCCGTGGCCACGGGGCCGAAGGCCGGCCGCGGGCGGGACCCCCCCCCCCCCGGGAGCGGCCGCGGGCGGGACCCCCCAACCCCCGGGGCCGGCCGCGGTGGAAAAAACAATACAATAGTTGTCGTCACTGCAGGTTAGGTCGGGTTAAGATGGGTCAGTGATTAATTTATGAACAGGTTGTTGGTTAGTTAATTTATGAGCAGGTTAGTTGGTTAGTTGGTTAGGTTAATTTATCCAGACCAAGTTGATTGCGATAGTCTATGCATTCAACTCGGTCTGAAATACGGTAGTGGCCATGAGGCAGGACACTCACACCATTCTCGAGCACATAGACTTTGTCAGATATACATGACATTGCATTTTTTTCCACTCTCACAGTATAATTTCTATACTGTAGAGAGCGAATTGCAAGCACTTGTGCTCTCGGCACTAGGCTACTTTCTACACAGTCTCTGTACACGCTCATGTTGAAATTGCTCTTTACAAAGTGTGTAGGCACCCCTTTACACGCCTTCTTTTCATCCCCATTATGTGTTTTAACGCAAAAAACTTTAGGACCCGGGAACACCCCCCTGGATATCAAATCACTCCCCATCTCTGATTTTAACATTAATAGTTGGTTGGGGGCTTGACGTTTCACCAACTCGGGGTAGAAGGACGGATTCCAGTTGGTGAAATCCATCCGCGAGCTGATGTGTTCCCCCTTTTCTAGATCACCCAATAAACCTTCAGTCCCATTTACCTTTAACAGCAGAGAATCTGTATCCCCATAGTAAACTTGAACCTCCCCCTCCCGTGGCCATTGCACCTTGCACACATTGTAAAAAAAAACGACAACATGAGCTTTTTGGAAATTTCTAGTACTGAACTACCTCCTGCTATATTCTTGTTCAGTACCACATTTCGCTTTTTCCTATGTAGAAGAACCATGCCAGCCTCTATGCTCGTGAACGATGTAAAATTGGGATCGGCAATAATTCGTGCACACTCTAGAGGGTCAGTCACAACATCGCAGCGAGATCTGTTACGGACGCTTTCACACATTTTGCCAAACGCTGAATTTAGAAGCAGTTTGTACAATTCCTTCTCTACCTTGGAGTTTGCCCTAGAGCGTTTATCGACAAAAGTGTCGATAAACGTTTTCAAATAAGGTTTCTGATTGAACTGCAGGACCCTATGTATTTTGGTGATCTTGAAGCCATTGTTCACCATCCAGTGCAAAAGCATCAGCAATCAGTTTTTGCTTAGAGGGAGTCCAGTGCATCCCCATATTCTCAACCAATGATCGATTGTAGGGGCTCAGTGAGTCCCTGCTCACGGGCCGATTGGTACAGGGAAAAACAAAATATTTGACTGAATCGTGAAGCGCCAGCGGAATGTGACCGTCAATTTCAAAGAACCATCCTTGTGGCCCATTGTCCTCGACGGTGGTAATGTCGGGGAACTCACAAGGATTCTCAAGCCATTGATAGTTCCCACACGGCAAAGAGTAGTGGGACATTGCCGAGGGGTACAATGAGTTCATGTCCAAGAACACTGCATTTGACTTTGCACCGGTGTTTTGTCCGCTCGGATCGGTTGACAAGACGCGGTCCCCGTGAAAAACATACCCTCCCCTCATTGAACGCTCTACAAAAAGGTGTTGATCTAAATCTGTGATTAAGCCTATTTCCTCCCTACTAATTTTTAAAATCAAATCCATCACTAAATGTGGTGTAGAAAAATAGTAGCCTATATCTAACCCGAACTCTGAATAGATTTGGTCTGTGTTCTTACAGACTATATCCAACAGAGTTAAAACGTCACTGGCCAAGTACAGTCTACAATAATCCCACCCATTTTTACAATTCCCCTTGGACCACACCTTCTTGGCAAACTCAGATTCCTCGGCTGTGCATTCACTGTTGGTCAGTGAATTGTAAAAAGCTTCGATTGGAGGTAGTTTCACCTCGCTTAAGCGAGCGCCAGAACAGTAATAGTCGTATGCATATACACCTTTGCAGGTTAATATGTCATACATTTCACTGTCTGGAAAGTGCTGTTTAAGCAAGGGAAAGCTATCAAAATTGTCGCTTTTCTGCACTTGAATCAATTTACTGAATGCCTTGGGAAAAAAACTAAAAGAATCTAAAAACCTGATTTTATTCCAACACGTATGCCCATTATCCACTACCTGCCATTTCAGCTCGAGAAGCAACAACTTCTCGGCCGATTTGGGAATAATGTTATAGGTAATTGAATTATTTACCCATGGACTATCTACTCCCCCACCCTCCCTGTGCATACGTGCCAGTGCCGGTAAAATAAATTTTAAGTCGTAATTTGCATTGTGAATAAAAACAGGGATACAAAACTGTTGGCTAACATTTAAATTACACGATTGATGCGCTACCCCTCTAAAATTACTACCCCCAGATGATATTTCCTGCCACAGGTGATTATGGTCTCTGACTTTCCCCCTCCCCCTCTTTTCCCTTTAGTCCCCTTATACCCCTCTTCAAACTCCTCCTTACAGACCCAACATATTTTTTGATTTTTAATCACGAGACGATCCTCTGCAGACAAAACCATTGGATAATGGGTATTTCTCAAACGAGAAATAACACCATTAGCCGTGCCAATTAGTTTAGTCAGTGCCTTGACCATGAACTCGTCCCCCTCATCCAATGTTTCTACTATTTCTAACAACCGCATGGTGTTAGAACTGTCTCTTTGCGCATGTGCATAGGACACTGCAATAGCCTGGTGTTCTTTGATTCGGTTTGGAAATCAGGGATCGTTCACCTCCACCAGCTTAGCTTCACAGTCTAAAGATATTTTGTTGCACTGGAGGAGGGTGTTTTGAAAATTTTTGAAACGTAGAATGGCCCTATCCCCTGAAACCGTTTCCACTGTCTGATAGCCATGCCGTCTACAATGCTTCATGTGATCCCGTAGTTTTATATCACTACGAAATTGTGAGAGGCATGTCGGACAGTAGAAACGTGTCCCCCTATGCTTACGACCCCCCAGAACTCTACTTATGTCTGTGATTGGATTAAAATGGCCAATTGAATTGGCAAAGTCACTAGATGGTGGTGTATACAACAACCAAACCCAGTGTTTGACTAATTCAATTGACGGGCCTCTTACAGGGAATACCACCCCCTTCTTTTTTAAACGAACCCCATCTTCAAATTCAGTTTCATACTGAACCACAGTAACGCCAATATTTAAATGGGCATTAGCCCTTTCAAAAATATCAATAGATCTTAGCGTTACTGGGTATTTTCCTTCTAAACAAGAGAAATCTACAATTGGGAAATTGGACCCTTCCTTCCCATGTACAGCCCAGTGATCTAAATTCGTCTTGGTAGCGTCATCTGCTAGAGGCTGAAATGCTGATATGAGGAAAGCATACTTGAAACATTTTTGATCTGTTTCAAAACAGATCTTCTGGACACCACGACAACCTACTAGATCTGGATTAAATTTTAAAACTGTATCCCTATTCCTATGCCCCCCTCTTAAAATAAAATCTTTCTTAAATTTACAAATATTTACGCTTAAATTTTCAATAAATAAAACTACAGACAGGCTCCCATTTTCGTTATAGTTCTCAAGATGCGCAATAATTTGTCCTACCCACTCCGAAAAAACACTTTCAAAATTTTCTAAATTCGGATAAATCACGCGCATCTCGGAATGTATATAATGATAATAAACTTCGCTTTTCCCGTCATTTAAATAAAAAACCTTTAAAACAATAGAAACCTTAATTGAATCCCTACCTCCCCACAACTGAATTTGGTTCTCCAGCAGTGCACGAATTTTATCTACATAGTCGTGCACAATTTCTATGGGGTCAAAAACAAAATTACCCCCCATAAGTGAATTAAAAGGGTCACCAAAAGTCGCAGTGTAGACAGCTATTGTATTTAATATCGAATTTGAGAGCTGAAAGTCAGGAAAAGTTGTAAATTGCTTGTTACCCCCCTCCCCCTCTTGTATATTATCAACACCCCCTCCCCCACTTTGTTCAATATTTGGGGTATGTGAATGCTCCACTTCAGTTGTTTGAAGTGGATTCGTTAGGTTATCAATGGGGGGAGGGTTCCCAGTAAATTCATTTGTGAAATCATTTAAAAGTTGCAAAGTGTTTGGACTCATTTTCCCCTGCCCAACTGCGCTATAATCTACATTTAAAAAATCAAGTAAAAAATCATCAATATTATCTGGAATTTCCAGTACAGAGCCACTCCATGGTGAATTGTTGGAGAGCTCCTCTCCTTCTCCAACTGATGATGATGGTGAGTATGGTACCAATGGTCCAACCTATAAATGAAAAAATAGCTTATTTTCAAAGTGTTCAAATCGCCCCTACTGTTTAAAATTTGGATTATTATTTAAAGTCAGCGCTTAGTAGTAGTAGTAGTAGTAGCACTATGCACATAGTAGCATTTGGTTAATTCACTGTTCCCCACTCCACTGATATTCTGAAAGTTCCAATTTCCATCTTAATATAAGATATTTACAATCTAAAACACATTACATAGAAGTTGTAATTTGATTTTGTTCAAAAGATAGCTTATTTTCAAAGTGTTCAAATCAGCCCTACTGTTTTTGTTTTTTTGATTAGAGGCCATCGCTGCGCTTCCCGCAGCGCTTCCCGCGGCGCTTCTCGGACCCACCTGCGCTTCCCAGTCGCCACGGCGCAAAAAGCTATCTTTTTCTTAGCGAATTCCCGGTTCCCATACTTTTCACGTGCAGAAACAGTTTTGTTTTTCATTTTGGTGGTGATAGAATTGAGGCATGTCCCCCCTTTCAGCAATGTCTTAAATAGCAATTATTATTTTTGGGGGTATAACATGTTTCGCTCTTACATATAGAATTCCAATGTCCTAAATATCTATCGTTAATTTTGCAGACAATTTCGCTATTTTCTTGGCCAAACAACAGAATTACGTAAAAGCATTGAAAACATGGACTTGGCTAAAACCGCTAATGATAGAACAAAACAGGAAAAGGTGAAACAGATCTATTTATATGCATGTGCGGAGCCTTATGCCAAAAATTAAAACTATAATATTCACGGCGAAAAATAGCATTTTGAGTTTCAAATGGTGAGCATTAGCAGTAAACTAGAAAATTAGCTAAAAATATTATTATAAGATAGCGAAGAGATAGCAACAGTGGGGGAACAAAGAAAATAGCAAAGATTAGAAAGAGAGTGGTTTCTTTGACAAGCAAAAAAATTACATTTAGATATCTCTGAGGGAGGGGGGGAGCAGAGAAATTTAAAACAAGGGGTGTGAGATTATAGAGAAAATAATATTTTAATATCTCTGAGATATTGGGTTGAAAAATAGTTTTGTTTTTAGATAGGTAAGAAAAAATGCTCACATTTGCAAATCCTGGCTGCACTTGGGTGCCCGAAGGCCCAAGCGAAGCATGCTGTAGCATCGGCGGACCTTGTGTTGGTGTGGCAGCTCTTAAAGACCCAGGCAACATATGATGGAGGGCGGACGGGCCGGCGTCGTTAATTTCTTGTGCAGATTGGGCTGCGGCTTGTGCAGTAGGGCCAGTGACGGCACGGACATGTGCAGTCGAGCCAGTGATGTCATGGGTTTGCACAGATGCGGCAATGGCGATGTCACTGGTAGGTTGCATTGGTTCCTGATTGGATTGGAATTGGGTAGGCAACACTTGTCTGGGAGGCTTCGGCCAGCGACCATATTGAACAACTGTCGCCTTCGCAGGGATCGCATTATTAGCCCTTGCTCTCTTAGTGGGAGGTGGCACACATTCTTCACCATTGTCCTTAAAGGAAGAAACAAATTAGTATCAAAATAATTTTCCCCCTTTTTTTACAGAATGAAAATTAGTACCCCCTAGCCATAATTTTTGTCTAGAAATGCATTTATCTCATTTCAGTAAAGCAAAAAGTAAAAACCCATAGCATAACTTTCGAAATGTTATAAGCTTAAGAATCAGAGGGTATTTAGATATAGGCTTTAAATTAGATAAAAAAAATCGTTAACCCAACAGCCTATAGGCCTAAATTTCTATAGGCTTTTAAAATAGAAAAAGATTGTTAGCCTAGCATGTCCCTCTCCCCTTCCCCTTTTCAGTAAAGCAAAAAGTAAAAATATACTAAACTCAGAAACCAAACGTTTTATTACCCAACTTGTGAAAAAATGTCCTTACAATGAAGCTGTTAGAAGCGAGGCATTGCCCTCTCCCCTCCCCTTTACATAATGTCCTAAATATATTGTTAGACCATGATCCGTTTCACTTCTCCAAATAGAGATTACGTCTGCGCTTAATTATTGCAATTGTCTGAAAGTGTTTTCATTTGACGGAGAAACAGTTCTTTTGACTTGGCGCCGCGTTCGTAAACACACAGGAAAAGGGGGACAAAACTCATTATGTCAAAACATAGCGGCATAATGCCTTAAGAATTGACAGAAGTCAGTGGTCGCTTTTAGATAGGCTTACAGAAAGAATAAATTTATTTCTATTGTAGAAATTATACTTGTAAAAACAGTGGAGGGTTTTGAGGGGAGGGGGGGGGTTAGGTAGTAAAAAAGAGCATATTTTATGTTTTCTAGCGAGTATAAAAATAGCATAGTGATGTTTTGGGGTAGGGGGGGGAGCTTTGATATACTGGAGGGTGACCAAGGAAAATAATTTTATTTTGAAAATGAAAATGTACTCACATTGCTAATTGTGGTTGCCAAGGTCGAAAGCTCATCAATAGTATCCATTCTTGTGTCATCAACTGTGTCAAAATACTTTCTGATAATTTAATTACAATGCATGCCCGTTATATACGAAATCTCAAGGGTGAATTGTTATGTAACGGGGAAAATCTTATGTAAGCAAGCCTCTGATTGGCTGAGAAAGGATATGTATCCGACTCGCTGATTGGCTGAGAAGGAGACACGTGATCTAACTGTTTCCTATTCCAGGATCATAACATTTGCCCCGAGCATGCACTTGACCAGAACAACAACAAGATCTTGAAGGAAGTGTCATTGACCCTGTCCCCGTTAGACTCAATAATCCATCAAAGTGAGAAAGTTCCTGTTTTTTCATTCTCACTGACAAAAACCATAAAACAGACATGAATTGCTGTTGACATCCATGAAAAACATCAAATAAATTGACCGACACACATAACCGTCCAAGAAACAACCATAAATGTGAAAAAATTCCTGTTTTTTCAAGTGAGAAAAATTCTATTTTTTCATTCTCACTGACAAAAACCATAAAACAGACATAAATTACTGTTGACATCCATGAAAAACATCAAATAAATTGACCGACACACATAACCGTCCAAGAACCATCCATAAAAGTGACAAAATTCCTGTTTTTTCATTCTCACTGAAAAAAACCATAAAACAGACATAAATTATGTAAAAAAAAATTTGTAGGTGGCAGCAGGGGTGCCCCGTGGGAGTAGCACCTCCCTCTCTACTTTGGTGAATTCTGCATTTTGTGTTGTTATAAGATTGAGTTCAAATTTTACCATGTCTAATCGACACAGACATATTTTCCATATTTTCCAAGCAGCATTAAATTCTGGAATCATTATGACCGGTACCAAATACTTTGCCTTTCACGTTGATTAGAGCTAAATATAAATTTTGACATGATCTTAAAGACAGTTTCTGAATATTAATTTTATTAAAACATTCTCATTATTACTGCATTCCATTTTTAACCTATCTGCCTCATAAGTACGTTTTATTGGTTTTCCTTTTTGTTAGTGGACATTTGTTAGAATTCTGTTTCCAAGGTCAGTGAAGTTTATTGGTTGTTCAGAGTCAAATCTAATATACCCCCTACCCCCTAATTCTGAGATATAGTGCTAGACTATACCCTATTTCTTTTCTGGTGCGTGTTATTTGGTATCGTGAACCAGCTGTTGACCAGAAACAAATAACTCTGAATTTAAACAAGGCTAGCTCTAACGGTTGACCACTTAATGAGACCTAGTGTTCATTCCCAGAGCTTCACATGTGCCGAAAAGCTCAACCAGTTTTACATGGTTCTTCAGACTATGGAATAATGATTCAGAATTGCGCCTCTTCAGATGCAGATTGCTAGAACAAAAACTTTTTTATAGCTAATTTTTTTTTGCTAATTTTTTAGTTACTCCCATGGTTTGGTTTGTGTTTTTGACAATTTATCCACATCCCCCCTCCACCGATCTCATGTAGCCCTAGGCTATACAAAGAAAATAAACAAAAATATAGGATTTTTACTTTTTAATATGCACCAAACATCGATGAATCATATTTCAATGTTTTCTCCCACCATTTGTATCTGTTTTTCAATTAGTTTTCATTAACTATTACTATACTTCTCTCTGCGTATCCTAAGGGTGCATGGCGCCATTGGGGGGGGGAGGTGGACTGGAGACAAAGTAGCAAAAACACAAAACCAACCATGAAAATTGGGCTAAAACTTGCAATAAAAGATGTCTCATTTTGTTCTAGCATGTCTCCTTTGTAATTATAACTTCAAAATGTAACATATATGTTGACTCGACTGTCCGGTGGAAAAATTGATATTTCAAGGATGCTTTGAAAATGAAAAATAATAATAAATATATAATAATAGTTTATAATTTTTTTGAATACTTGTCTGTTGTTGGATAAGTAAACTTGAATACTTGTCAGTTGCTGGAATCGTTACACCGAGATCAAAGGAGAGTAAGCATTTAAACATTTATACAATGCTCTACCGGTAACACTTCAGTAATATTCTATTGGTGATGCTCCAGTAAAGCGTTCAGTCGAAAAGATTGCCAAAAAGATGAAACCATTTTTCGAAGAAAAGAAGAAAAATATATTTTTCTCACTCTGTTTTACACAAATATCAAATTTGAAGTTAGCCTAAAATTTAAACAGAAATGGTGCAGGCACAACATGACACAGACAAAGAGATGACAGACAGAAAGAAGGGAGAAAGAGTGTAGAGACCGATTAAAAGACAAGAGAAAGATACAGTGAGAGAGAGAGAGAGAGAGAGAGAGAGAGAGAGAGAAAGAGAGAGAGAGAGAGAGAGAGAGAGAGAGAGAGAGAGAGAGAGAGAGAGAGAGAGAGAGAGAGAGAGAGAGAGAGAGAGAGAGAGACAGAGACAGAGAGGGTGGAAGAGAGAAACCAACCTTTCTAAACTGGAAATGTGCATACGTTGCCCAATAACTATTCCTTCTAAGTAAATTGGACAAATCAATTGTGATAGTAGAGCTCCTTGAACTCCCACCACATTCCATTTAGCTAATTTATCGGAGCATGAATTCGTCAAGAGCCGGGATTTGCCCTGAAAAACATTTATGACAATCAAGCTGAAAACTTTCTTTCTAGTGTACTGTCCACCCCTACTAAGCCTACTAACCCCTGTTTGTGTTTCTGGGTTCTAAGACAGTTAATAAAGTGGAAGTACTACTACTACTACTAACAACTCAACGTAGCACCAAGCCGCCGGAGGCCAACACAGCTACGAACGCTCCTCCTCCGACCCCAACCTATTCAAAGCCTCCTTTTTACACCCGCCAACGAAGTTCCCATTTTCTTTACATCTTTCTTTACGACGTCCTCCCATCCCAGAGGAGGACGACCTGCTTTCTGTTTAGCCCTAGACAGTTGGCCAAAAAGAATAATCTTCGGCAATCTGTCATCCTTTATCCGCACAATGTACCCTAACCACCCCAACCTTTCTTTCATTATAGTCCCAGAGAATGGTAGTAAACCACATTTTTCGAATAACCTATTGTTTGAAATACGGTCAGTCAGCCGGGTACCCACAACAATCCCTAAGCAATTTCTCTGGAAAACATCTAGCAAATCTTCATCTGCTTTTCGGAGCGTCCATGCTTCAGAGCCATATTTGACCACTGTCATCACTGTAACTTCTAATATTCTAATCTTGCTTTGCAGACTTATGTTCCTATTCTTCCAGACTTTTTTTAACTGTGAAAAAACACCCTGAGCCTTGGCTATTCTACTTTTGACATCTTCACTGCTCCCAGCATCTTTACTAATAATGCTACGAAGGTAAGTGAAGCTGTCTACCTGATTAATCTTTTCATTAGCCAACGTCATGTAATCAGTCACATTAATTATAATTTTTTTTTGCACATTTCTCAATTTTTTCCTCCTGACGTATAAGCTTATGTTAAGTTTCTTCCCACTCCCAGTGCATTTCTTCTTAGAAAAAGTAGTAATGCATCCCCCATTCGAGCATTTATATTTCTGAATGTATTTTAAATTTTAAAAAGTAAATTTTGTGCCTATCCTGGGACTAGGCGTAGAAAAGCTATGAGCTGAAAGAGACCATGTGAAGCTTGTTTTCTCTAAAATTATTTCATATGCAAGACAGATTGCGAATGGGTTGCCATCATTTTCTGAAAATAGTCTGTGCCCTCCGTGTCTCCTCCAATCAAAGCAAGCCATTAGTTTTGTGAAAACAAGAAGTTTTTTTTTTTTTGGGGGGGGGGGGGGGGGTAATTTCATTAAAAGCTGTTTTAATTTCCATCTCAATAGGCTTTAGAATATACAAATTTCTGTAAATGTTCAATCTCTCTACAAAATTTAATTAAAAAAAGAAAAATTTTTAACTGAAAGTAAGGAGCAACATTGTAACTTAAAACGAATAGAAATTATACCTTAAGTGAAAGGGGCTGTCCCCTCCTCAGTGCCTCGCTATTTACGCTAAAGTTTTTATTGTTTGAAAAAATAGTGTTGTGAGAAAGAGTCAGTAGAAAGGACCCTAGTACTCCCGTACGAACCACGTGCTTTATGGTTTTCTCACTGAGAATGAAAAAACAGAATTTTTCTCACTTGAAAAAACAGGAATTTTCTCACTTTTATGGTTGTTTCTTGGACGACGGTTATGTGTGTCGGTCAATTTATTTGTTGTTTTTCATGGATGTCAACAGTAATTCATGTCTGTTTTATGGTTTTTGTCAGTGAGAATGGAAAAACAGTATTTTTCTCACTTTGATGGATGTTTTCTGGATTATTGAGTCTAACGGGGACAGAGTCAATGACCTAAATTTCCAAAGGTCGATTTATTTATGTCTTTGATGTATTTCCAAGAGAATTGTTTCCGGGCAAAGTTTATTAATATGTTTGGAGTTCGACCAGTAGAATTGTTTCCGGGGCGAAGTTTTTTAATGTCTGACAGATGATGTCATGGTTGATTGATTTGTCAAGAAAGGGGAATTAATTAGTTGTTTCTAAGGGGAATTATTGATTCACGAAAGGGTTTCTTAATAATTTGAAATATGACAGCGCAGGGATGCCAAAAACAAAAGGAACACGCAGAAATTACATTTAGGGGTTATTTCGGCGAAACAGTTAGAGACATTTTAAAAGATGATTTTAGAAGAGGTTTTAGAAGAGAATTTGAGGGTGAAACTCTGTGGTCGTTATAATACACAAGATCCATTTGAACAGTGTCGTGAGGTCCTCTACCCCAACCCCAAAGGGTTCCGATCCCCCACCCCAACCCCGAAGGAAGCCCCGGGTCCTCAAAGGTCCCCCGGCACCCCAAAGGGCCCCCTGAGCCACCATTTTTAATACTTTTTTAAGGCTTTATTATATCTTTTCAGAACAAGTTATTTTCTTAATGTCCATCCTAAACCCATTTTACAAGTTGAAATGGGCGAAACTTTTCACCCACAACTTTACTTTACAGCCTTTTGAATGCTCCAACACCAAGCAATACTTTTCAAAGGGCATTTCAGAACAAGTTCTTTTCTTAATGTCCTTCCTAAACCCATTTTACAAGTTGAAGTTCCCATCCTTTTCACCCACAACTTTACTTTACAGCTTTTTGAATGCCCCAACACCAGGCAATACTTTTCAAAAGGCATTTCAGAACAAGTTATTTTCATAATATCCATCCTATACCCATTTTACAAATTGAAGTACCCATCCTTTTCACACACAACTTTACTTTACAGCTTTTTGAATGCGCCAACACCAAGCAATACTTTTCAAGAGCATTTCAGAACAAGTTCTTTTCTTAATGTCCTTCCTAAACCCATTTTACAAATTGAAGTACCCATCCTTTACACCCACAACTTTACTTTACAGCTTTTTGAATGCTCCAACACCAAGCAATACTTTTCAAAGGCATTTCAGAACAAGTTCTTTTCTTAATGTCCCTCCTAAACCAATTTTACAAATTGAAGTACCCATCCTTTTCACCCACAACTTTACTATACTGCTTTTTTGAATGCTCCAACACCAAGCAATACTTTTCAAAGGCATTTCAGAACAAGTTCTTTTCTTAATGTCCCTCCTAAACCAATTTTACAACTTGAAGTACTCATCTTTTTCACCCACAACTTTACTTTACAGCTTTTTGAATGCTCCAACACCAAGCAATACTTTTCAAAAGGCATTTCACAACAAGTTCTTTTCTTAATGTCCTTCCTAAACCCATTTTACAAGTTGAAGCATCCATCCTTTTCATCCACAACTTTACTTTACAGCTTTTGAATGCCCAACACCAAGCAATACTTTTCAAAGGGCATTTCAGAACAAGTTCTTTTCTTAATGTCCTTCCTAAACCTATTTTACAAATTGAAGTACCCATCCTTTTCACCCACAACTTTACTACACTACCTTTTTGAATGCTCCAACACCAAGCAATACTTTTCAAAGGCATTTCAGAACAAGTTCTTTTCTTAATGTCGCTCCTAAACCCATTTTACAAGTTGAAGTACCCATCCTTTTCACCCGAAACTTTACTTTACAGCTTTTTGAATGCACAACACCAAGCAATACTTTTCAAAAGGAATTTCAGAACAAGTTCCTTTCTTAGTGATCGTCCTAAACCCATTTTACAAATTGAAGTACCAATCCTTTTCACCCACAACTTAGAAATAGGTAAGAGTTTGAAGTTTTACCTTAGAGACTTAGCTTAGAGTTTTAGTTTGGTTTAGTTTTAGTTAAAAGTTTAGAGTTTTTTTAGCTTAGAGTCTTAGCTTAGAGTTTTTGTTAGAGTTCTAGTTTAGTTTTAGTTAAGAGTTTAGAGTTTTTAGCTTAGAGTCTTAGCTTAGAGTTTTATTTAGAGTTCTAGTTTAGTTTAGTTACAGTTAAGAATTTAGAGTTTTAGCTTAGAGTCATAGCTTAGAATTTTACTTAAAGTTATAGTTTGGTTAAGTTTTAGTTAAGAGTTTCGAGTTTTAGCTTAGAGTCTTAGCTTAGAGTTTTTGTTAGAGTTCTAGTTTAGTTTAGTTTTAGTTAAGAGTTTAGCGTTTTACCTTAGAGTCTTAGCTTAGAGTTTTAGTTAGAGTTGAAGTTTTGTTTAATTACAGTTAAGAATTTAGACTTTTAGCTTAGAGTCATACCTTAGAGTTTTACTTAAAGTTTTAGTTTGGCTAAGTTTTAGTTAAGAGTTTCGAGTTTTAGCTTAGAGTCTTAACTTAGAGTTTTTTGATAGAGTTCTAGTTTAGTTTAATTTTAGTTAAGAGTTTGATGTTTTACCTTTGAGTTTCAGTTAGAGTTCTAGTTTAGTTTAGTTTTAGTTAAAAGTCTGGTGTTTTACCTTAGAGTCTTAGCTTAGAGTTTTAGTTAGAGTTCTAGTTTAGTTCAGTTTTAGTTAAGAGTTTAGAATTTTAGCTTAGAGACTTAGCTTAGAGTTTTTGTTAGAGTTCTAGTTTATTTTAGTTTTAGTTTAGAGTTTTTAGCTTAGAATCTTAGCTTAGAGTTTTTGTTGAAGTTCTAGTTTAGTTTAGTTTTAGTTAATAGTTTAGAGTTTTAGCTTAGAGTCTTAGCTTAGAGTTTTTGTTAGACTTGAAGTTTAATTTAGTAATAGTTAAGAGTTTAGAGTTTTAGCTTTGAGTCTTAGCTTAGAGTTTTTGTTAGAGCTCTAGTTTAGTTTAGATATAGTTAAGAGTTTGGAGTTTTACCTTAGAGACTTAGCTTAGAGTTTTTGTTTAGTTTAGTATTAGTTAAGAGTTTAGAGTTTTTTTTAGCTTAGAGTCTTAGCTTAGAGTTTTTGTTAGAGTTCTAGTTTAGTTTAATTTTAGTTAAGAGTTTGGTGTTTTACCTTAGAGTCATAGCTTAGAGTTTTAGTTAGAGTTCTAGTTTAGTTTAGTTTTAGTTAAGAGTTTAGAATTTTAGCTTAGAGTCTTAGCTTAGAGTTTTTGTTAGAGTTCTAGTTTAGTTTAGTTTTAGTTAAGAGTTTAGAGTTTTTAGCTTAGAGTCTTAGCATAGAGTTTTTGTTGAAGTTCTAGTTTAGTTTAGTAATAGTTAAGAGTTTAGAGTTTTAGCTTAGAGTCTTAGCTTAGAGTTTTTGTTGAAGTTGTAGTTTAGTTTAGTAATAGTTAAGAGTTTAGAGTTTTAGCTTAGAGTCTTAGCTTAGAGTTTTATTTTAGTTTAGTTTTAGTTAAGAGTTTAGAGTTTTTTAGCTTAGAGTCTTAGCTTAGAGTTTTTGTTAGAGTTCTAGTTTAGTTTAGTTTTAGTTAAGAGTTTAGAGCTTTTAGCTTAGAGTCTTAGCTTAGAGTTTTAGTTAGAGTTCTAGTTTAGTTTAGTTTTAGTTAAGAGTTTAGAGTTTTACCATAGAGTCTTAGCTTAGAGTTCTAGTTAGAGTTGAAGTTTAGTTTAGTTACAGTTAAGAATTTAGAGTTTTAGCTTAGAGTCATAGCTTAGAGTTTTACTTAAAGTTGTAGTTCAGTTAAGTTTTAGTTAAGAGTTTCGATTTTTAGCTTAGAGTCTTACCTTAGAGTTTTAGTTAGAGTTCTAGTTTAGTTTAGTTATAGTTAAGAATTTAGAGTTTTAGCTTAGAGTTTTAGCTAAAGTTATAGTTTAGTAAAGTTATAGTTAAGAGTTTATAGTTTTACCTTAGAGTTTTAGTCAGAGTTCTAGTTCAGTTTAGTTTTAGTTAAGAGTTTAGAGTTTTAGCTTAGAGTCTTAGCTTATAGTTTGTGTTAGAGTTCTAGTTTAGTTTAGTTATAGTTAAGAGTCTCGAGTTTTTAGCTTAGAGTCTTAGCTTAGAGTTTCTGTTAGAGTTCTAGTTTAGTTTACTTCTAATTAAGAGTTTAGAGTTTTAGCTTAGAGTCTTAGCTTATAGTTTGTGTTAGAGTTCTAGTTTAGTTTAGTAATAGTTAAGAGTTTAGAGTTTTAGCTTAGAGTTTTTGTTAGAGTTCTAGTTTAGTTTAGTTATAGTTAAGAGTTTGGTGTTTTACCTTAGAGTCTTAGTTTAGAGTTTTTTGTTGAAGTTCTAGTTTAGTTTAGAGTTTTAGCTTAGACTTAGAGTTTTAATTAGAGTTATAGTTTAGTTTAGTTTTAGTTAAGAGTTTAGAGTTTTAGCTTAGAGTCTTAGCTTAGAGTTTTTGTTAGAGTTCTAGTTTAGTTTAGTTTTAGTTAAGAGTTTAGAGTTTTAGCTTAGAGTTTTTGTTAAAGTTGAAGTTTAGTTTAGTTATAGTTAAGAGTTTAGAGTTTTAGCTTAGAGTCTTAGCTTAGAGTTTTTGTTAAAGTTTAGTTTTACTTAAGAGTTTAGAGTTTTAGATTAGAATCATAGCTTAGAGTTTTAGTTTAGTTTAGTTTTAGTTATTTAGTTAAGAGTTTAGAGTTTTAGCTTAGAGTCTTAGCTTAGAGTTTTTGTTAAAGTTGAAGTTTAGTTTAGTTATAGTTAAGAGTTTAGAGTTTTAGCTTAGAGTCTTAGCTTAGAGTTTTTGTTAAAGTTTAGTTTTACTTAAGAGTTTAGAGTTTTAGCTTAGAGTCTTAGCTTAGAGTTTTAGTTTAGTTTAGTTTTAGTTAAGAGTTTAGTGTTTTTAGCTTAGAGTCTTAGCTTAGAGTTTTTGTTAAAGTTGAAGTTTAGTTTAGTTATAGTTAAGAGTTGAGAGTTTTAGCTTAGAGTCTTAGCTTAGAGTTTTTGTTAAAGTTTAGTTTTACTTAAGAGTTTAGAGTTTTAGCTTAGAGTCTTAGCTTAGAGTTTTAGTTTAGTTTAGTTTTAGTTAAGAGTTTAGTGTTTTTAGCTTACGAGTCTTAGTTTAGAGTTTTTGTTAAAGTTCTAGTTTAGTTTAGTTTTAGTTTAGAGTTTTAGCTTAGACTTAGAGTTTTAATTAGAGTTCTAGTTTAGTTTAGTTTTAGTTAAGAGTTTAGAGTTTTTAGCTTAGAGTCTTAGCTTAGTTTTATTTAGAGTTCTAGCTTAATTTAGTTTTAGTTAAGAGTTTAGAGTTTTAGTTAAGAGTTTAGAGTTTTACCATAGAGTCTTAGCTTAGAGTTTTAGTTAGAGTTAAAGTTTAGTTTAGTTACAGTTAAGAATTTAGAGTTTTAGCTTAGAGTCATAGCTTAGAGTTTTACTTAAAGTTATAGTTTGGTTAAGTTTTAGTTAAGAGTTTCGAGTTTTAGCTGAGTCTTAGCTTAGAGTTTTTGTTAGAGTTCTAGTTTAGTTTAGTTTTAGTTAAGAGTTTTACCTTAGAGTCTTAGCTTAGAGTTTTTGTTAGAGTTCTAGTTTAGTTTAATTTTAGTTAAGAATTTGATGTTTTACCTTTGAGTTTCAGTTAGAGTTCTAGTTTAGTTTACTTTTAGTTAAGAGTTTAGTGTTTTACCTTAGAGTCTTAGCTTAGAGTTTTTGTTAGAGTTGAAGTTTAGTTTAGTAATAGTTAAGAGTTTAGAGTTTTAGCTTAGAGTCTTAGCTTAGAGTTTTTGTTAGAGTTCTAGTTTATTTTAGTTTTAGTTAAGAGTTTAGAGTTTTTAGCTTAGAGTCTTAGCTTAGAGTTTTTGTTGAAGCTCTAGTTTAGTTTAGTTTTAATTAATAGTTTAGAGTTTTAGCTTAGAGTTTTCGTTAGAGTTGAAGTTTAGTTTAGTATTAGTTAAGAGTTTAGAGTTTTAGCTTAGAGTCTTAGCTTAGAGTTTTTGTTAGAGTTCTAGTTTAGTTTAGATATAGTTAAGCGTTTGGAGTTTTACCTTCGAGACTTAGCTTAGAGTTTTAGTTTAGTTTAGTTTTAGTTAAGAGTTTAGAGTTTTTTAGCTTAGAGTTTTAGTTAGAGTTGAAGTTTAGTTTAGTTATAGTTAAGAATTTAGAGTTTTTTAGCTTAGAGTCGTAGTTTAGAGTTTTTGTTAGAGTTCTAGTTTAGTTTAGTTAAGAGTTTAGAGTTTTATCATAGAGTCATAGCTTAGAGTTTTTGTTGAAGTTGAAGTTTAGTTTAGTCATAGTTAAGAATTTAGAGTTTTTAGCTTAGAGTCTTAGCTTAGAGTTTTACTTAGAGTTCTAGTTAAGTTTAGTTTAGTTTTAGTTAAGAGTTTAGAGTTTTATCTTAGAGTCTTAGCTTAGAGTTTTTGTTGAAGTTCTAGTTTAGTTTAGTTAAGAGTTTAGAGTTTTACCTTAGAGTCTTAGCTTAGAGTTTTAGTTAGAGTTGAAGTTTAGTTTAGTTATAGTTAAGGGTTTAGAGTTTTAGCTTGGAGTCTTAGCTTAGTTTTAGTTAGAGTTCTAGCTTAGTTTAGTTATAGTTAAGAGTTTAGAGTTTTACCTTAAAGTCTTAGCTTAGAGTTTTATTTAGAGTTCTAGTTTAGTTTAGTTTTAGTTAAGAGTTTTGAGTTTTACCTTAAAGTCTTAGATTAGAGTTTTAGTTAGGGTTGAAGTTTCGTTTAGTTTAGTTATAGTTAAGAGTTTATAGTTTTAGCTTAGAGTCTTAGCTTAGAGTTTTAGTTAGAGTTATTGTTTAGTTTAGTTTTAGTTAAGAGTTATAGCTTAGAGGTTTAGCCTAGAATCTTAGCTTAGAGATTTAGTTAGAGTTGAAGTTTAGTCTAAACTAGCATAACCACAAAATAACACAATATTGCATAGAAATACCAAAACCATAGGTTAGATTAGGTTAGAGGTTAGGTTTCTCCACGTTTAAGTTAGGTTAGATTAGGTTAGCTTATCATGAGCGCTCATGATAAGCTAACCTAATCTAACTGGTACAAAGTCGACATGGGGGGGGGGATTTTCCGGCGAGTATGGTTAGGTTAGGTTAGGCTTGGGGGGATTTTCCGGCGAGTATGGTTAGGTTAGGTTAGACTAGATTAAGTTAGGTTAGATTAGATTAGGATAAGTCAGGTTAGGTAGGTTAGGTTAGCTAGTAAACATCTCTCCATGTTTAAGTTAGCTTAGGTTAGGCTAGATTAAGTTATGTTAGGTTAGGTTAAGTTAGGTTAGGTTAGCCTACGTACGCGCGCGTACGTAGGCTAACCTAACCTAACCTAACTTAACCTAACCTAACATAACTTAATCTAGCCTAACCTAAGCTAACTTAAACATGGAGAGATGTTTACTAGCTAACCTAACCTAACTTAACTAACCTAACCTAACTTACCTAACCTGACTTAACCTAAGAAGGGTTTTCAAAAGGGAAGCGTGACTCAAATCTTAGGCCAGACCATGTTTTCTACTGTCATGTATATACTAATTGTATATACAATTGACAATACTAATTGTCATGTTTTCTATTTTTTGGCTGTTTTAGAATTCTCTATATTAGACTCCTGCTTCATTATGGTTGAACCCCCACCTATAAAAAAATAGAGATATATTGTGCTAATGTTTGAGGATGATTTGGTTTTAATAGCATAACCAATGAACGAGCGATAGCATTTTGTTGATAGGACAAGCGTGTATTTAGAAAAGAAGCACTTTAAGTTTCTGAATTTGAAAAAATTCAGTGCTGGTAAAATCCAGGCAATGTTTGAGGATGATATTGTGTTAGTGGCAGAATCCATGAACTAGCGATAGCCTCTTGTTGATAGAACAAGCATGTATTTAGAAAAGAAGTACTAAAAATATTTAGCGAGAAGGGTTTTCAAAAGGGAAGCGTGACTCAAATCTTAGGCCAGACCCTCGGAAAACCTCCTGAAGATGTCAGATTGCTGTATTGCCAAAGCATATTATATTTCACATATAAAATGTGAGAAGGCGTGTTCGAGTCAATATAAACATTCGATTTTGTTTATACGCCAGTGAATGGAAGTGTTTGTTTAATATATTTCCATTTATATACTGTGAGAAGGCGTGTTCCAATCAATACAAACATTTGATTTTGTTTATACGCCAGTGAATGGAAGTGCTTATTTAATATATTTCCATTTCCATTTGCAGAAGGTATTCAAGAAGTAATACTTTGATAAAAAAAAGTACTAAAAGTAGTACTTTGGTACTACCCGTGGCAACCCTGTTATCATGACTTTGAGTGAAATTATACAAGTGGTTATTTATTAATATATTTTAGGCTCCAAGATCAATCCAATAATGCATGGATAGCAGATATGGGGCGTGGCCTTGACATTTATAAAGTAGCCAAATCGCCATTTACTGTTGAAAAATGGAATTTCCACCTACGAGATTGCAGAAAAACCACAGTGTCTATTACTTTAGAAGCAGATTCATTACAAAACATAGCTGAATGAAGTTCATAAATGTGTACTAATAGTGGAAAAAGTACAAAAAAAAGCTGGTAGCTTGCAAGAACAGTTTTGATGTGTTATGTTGTTAAATCTTGTGAATTTGTTGCTAGTTTTCCCGTTGAATAAATACATTCAATGTGTCCCCCAACATGGTTGAACCCAAATTGTCATGTTTTCTATTTTTTGGCTGTTTTAGAATTCTCTATATTAGACTGCTGCTTCATTATGGTTGAACCCCCACCCATAAAAAAATAGAGATATATTGTGCTAATATTTGAGGATGATTTGGTTTTAATAGCATAAACAATGAACGAGCGATAGCATTTTGTTGATAGGACAAGCGTGTATTTAGAAAAGAAGCACATTATGTTTCTGAATTTGAACAAATTCAGTGCTGGTAAAATCCAGGCAATGTTTGAGGATGATATTGTGTTAGTGGCAGAATCCATGAACTAGCGATAGCCTCTTGTTGATAGAACAAGCATGTATTTAGAAAAGAAGTACTAAAAATATTTAGCGAGAAGGGTTTTCAAAAGGGAAGCGTGACTCAAATCTTAGGCCAGACCCTCGGAAAACCTCCTGAAGATGTCAGATTGCTGTATTGCCAAAGCATATTATATTTCACATATAAAATGTGAGAAGGCGTGTACCAATCAATATAAACATTCGATTTTGTTTATACACCAGTGAATGGAAGTGTTTATTTAATATATTTCCATTTATATACTGTGAGAAGGCGTGTTCCAATCAATATAAACATTTTATTTTGTTTATACGCCAGTGAATGGAAGTGCTTATTTAATATATTTCCATTTCCATTTGCAGAAGGTATTCAAGAAGTAATACTTTGATAAAAAAAAAAAAGTACTAAAAGTAGTACTTTGGTACTACCCGTGGCAACCCTGTTATTATGACTTTGAGTGAAATTATACAAGTGGTCATTTATTAATATATTTTAGGCTCCAAGATCAATCCAATAATACATGGATAGCAGATATGGGGCGTGGCCTTGACATTTATAAAGTAGCCAAATCGCCGTTTACTGTTGAAAAATGGAATGTGGACCTAGAGTTTGCAGAAAAACCCCAGTATCTATTTTTTTTGAAGCAGATTCATTACAAAACATAGCTGAATGAAGTTCATAAATGTGTACTAATAGTGGAAAAAGTATAAAAAAAATGGTAGCTTGCAAGAACAGTTTTGATGTGTTATGTTGTTAAATCTTGAAGGCGTGTTCCAATCAATATAAACATTTTATTTTGTTTATACGCCAGTGAATGGAAGTGCTTATTTAATATATTTCCATTTCCATTTGCAGAAGGTATTCAAGAAGTAATACTTTGATAAAAAAAAAGTACTAAAAGTAGTACTTTGGTACTACCCGTGGCAACCCTGTTATCATGACTGAGTGAAATTATACAAGTGGTTATTTATTAATATATTTTAGGCTCCAAGATCAATCCAATAATGCATGGATAGTAGATATAGGGCGTGGCCTTGACATTTATAAAGTAGCCAAATCGCCGTTTACTGTTGAAAAATGGAATTTGGACCTACGAGTTTACAGAAAAACCACAGTGTCTATTACTTTTGAAGCAGATTCATTACAAAACATAGCTGAATGAAGTTCATAAATGTGTACTAATAGTGGAAAAAGTGTAAGAAAAAGCTGGTAGCTTGCAAGAACAGTTTTGATGTGTTATGTTGTTAAATCTTGTGAATTTTTTGTTAGTTTTCCCGTTGAATAAATACATTCAATGTGTCCCCCAACATGGTTGAACCAAAATTGTCATGTTTTCTATTTTTTTTGGCTGGTTTAGAATTCTCTATATTAGACTGCTGCTTCATTATGGTTGAACCCCCACCCATAAAAAAATAGAGATATATTGTGCTAATGTTTGAGGATGATTTGGTTTTAATAGCATAACCAATGAACGTAAATTAAGAACGTAACCAATGAAAAGTATATTTAATATGCAAATTTCGTTTTAATTATTCATGTACGGTGAGCCAAAATCAAAATCTGCATTAATTTAAAAACGTTCAGAAATTAAATTTAAAAAAACAAGTTTTTTTGAACTGAAAGCAAGGAGCGACATTAAAGCTTAAAACGAACATAAAATATTCCGTAAACGAAAGGGGCTGTCCCCTGCTCAGTGCCTTGTTCTTTACGCTAAAGTTTGACTCTTCCTCACAGCTCTATTTTTTAAAACAATAAAAACTTTAGCGTAAAGAGCGAAGCGTTGAGGAGGGGACAGCCCCTTTCATATACGGAATAATTTCTGTTCGTTTTAAGTTTTAATATCACTCCTTACTTTTAGGTAAAAAAAAACTTGTTTTTTTTTTTAATTTAATCAAACAGTTCGTGGTAACGAAATGTTAGTAAGGAGCGACCCGGCTCAATAGAAACCGAAACTCTAGAAAAACTGGATTTTAATACCAATAGATACATCAAAAGAATCAGATTTTAATGCTGATTTCAAATATGTAATTTTCATCAAGTTTAGTTTTCTAAAAAAAAAAAGAAATTTTGATACCAATAGATACATCGATAAAATTGGATTTTATGCTGATCTTAAATATATAAGTTTCATTAAGTTTAGTCCTACCCATCAATAGTTACGCGCCAGAGAAAAGTTGGCTGATTTTCGAAGAAAGCGGGAAAGACCCACTAAAAATTATAGAACCTTAATGAAAATCACACCACCAGATTCAGCGTATCAGTGAACCATACTGTAGAGGTTTCAAGCTCCCATCTACAAAAATGTAGAATTTTGCATTTTTTTTCCAGAAGAAAGATCACGGATACGTGTTTATTTGTTTTTTTTTTTTCTTCGGGGGTGATCGTATCGACCCAGTGGTCCTAGAATATCGTGGGAGGGTTCATTGGAACGGAAATTAAAAGTTCTAGTGCCATTTTTAAGTGACCAAAAAAAAACTAAAGGCCCCCTCCCACGCTCATTTTTTTCCCCAAAGTCACCCGATCAAAATTTTGAGATAGCCATTTTGTTCAGCATGGTCGAAAATATGATAGACATGTCTTTTAGGATGACTTAATCTCCCAAAGTCCCGGGGGAGGGCTGAAAGTTATGAACTTTACCCAATCTTAACATATAGTATTGGTTATTGGGAAGTATACAGACGTTTTCAGGGGGGATTTTTTCTGGTACTGGAGAAGGGGGGGGGGGAGGGGGTCGGGGGTTATGTGGGAGGATCTTTCCATGTAGGAAGTTTCCATTGGGGAAGGGACATTGCTATGAAGAGGGCGCTGGATTTCCCAGCATTATTTTAAAAAACATCAGAAATTAAAAAAAAACAAAAAAAAGTTTTTCAACTGAAAGTAAGGAGCAGCACCAAAACTTAAAATGAACAGAATTTAGAAAAATTGCCTAAAACCCGATGTCGTATCCATGGAGGGATTACTGGATTTGACCCCCCCCCCTGAATTTTTTTTCCTAGTCGTAAAAACGTAACAAATGCATATAAACAATTTTTCGATGCAATTTTAAAAATCTTTTGTAAATCTTCTCCCCCCCCCGAACAATAATCCGGGATACGCCCTTGCTAATCCCTTTGAAAATTGTGTAGGATCGAAATGAAAGCTGTGTCATTGGAATCGCCATGGTCGAACCCGCATAAGAGAATTGCAGTCCCCCAATAAAAGATTTCAAAAAATGAACATGCGTAGAGGGGGGTAAAGGGGGCGGCGAAGGGCTATATGCCCATTCCCAAGTTAAATTTTTACGATTAACATTTCTTATATTTTCAATACAATTTTTATATATTTTATTTTTTCTAAAGCTGCGCCGCACCCCCTTCGCCAAGATAAATTTCTGCGTACGGACCTTTGCTTCAAAAAAATCAGTCCAAAAATTCAAAAAGTGAATTTTACGCTACCATTTAATCAGTTTCATCATTTAAGAATAACCAAATAAAAAACATCAGTAAAATGAAGCACACATTATATTGGTGACCTCTCTACTGACCCTCAAAGTACATGTCAGGAAGAAAGATGGAAGCCACAAATTTAAAAGGACTTGACGCTCACTCCCTTCAACAGCTGCCAAAACTAATAAAACTAGCATAAATAATTCTATTAGATACTCATTCCTAAGTACAGGATTGACATTTATTGGATTGTCATAGATAAAATATTAGCAAGTACGGTCAGCATTAAATTAAAATTTTTGCCAGTATATAATTCCAGAGAGCTTCGCCTTTTCCCATTTTATTGCATTCCTTATATGGCTGAAGGACGGCATGAATCACGCACACCAGAAAAACTATTGTTTTTTTGTATTATTTATGAACCGATTATACCTAATTGTTTTTGTTAAAGGTAGTTTAGCTTTCATTGTTCATTTGCCGAATATTTTTATATTAATTAAATTATGTCTATTAATTCAAAAACCTTCTCTATTCCTACATTTCTTTAATGGATACTCTTGCAAATATATTTTATTTTTAACATTCTTCTTTAAATTTAAGATAATGGCATATCTCACTTTTCAAAAACAATTAAAAAACTAATTTGTTTAAAGGACTTAAGTAAATAACTTCTTAGATCACACTGCCTTTCAATTTACAGAATTTAATAAATGAAACTAGAGGAAAAAATGGGTATAATATTTGAACAATGCAGCGGAACAATAAAGAAACAAAACAACAAACTTTAAATAATAAAATTTCCGAACATTTCGACTCTACGTCCGGGAGCCTTTATCAACGAAAAAAAAATGAGTAAAGCTAAATTTAACGCAACATTTAAATAAAAACGAAAAACAAATAAATACAACTCACGATTTAATAATTTCCAATGGTAAAATAGCGTTTTTCTTTATATGTTGTGTTTAATTTAGCTTTACTCATTTTTTTCTCCGTTGATAAGGCTCCCGGACGTGGAGTCGAAATATTCAGATCACATTATTTGATTTTTTTTTTGTTTTTGTTTTGTTCCACTGCTCTGTTTAAATATTATACCCGTTTTCTCTATATTTTCATTTACTAAAAGACTTAAATAGGTGCCCCCCTGTCGCCTTTTCTAGTAGAGCAGCCAGTTGGACAAAATTTTGGGCAAAATTTGGGAACCAAGGCACATACACAGATTATTTCGGCGGGGCGGCAGGGGTTGTTAAGTCACACAGAATAAAATCATTATAGGAAAAGTACAGGGCGATAAGAAAATCAAGATTTTCAAAGGAGCTTGTCGTTTACATGCTTGAAGTCAGTCATTTATTCAGTTTCTCCTAGTCACAGACAGCTGATTGGCTTATTTGAAAAAATTGATTTTGGTCGTAGCGTTTTAGTTCAGGTCAAGAGAAATGTACGATAATAAATTCCCAGAGCTCCCCCCCCCCCAAGAAAAAACTTTCTTGACAAGTCAAAAAGGAATACACACTGACTGGAAAATCACAACACTTCAAATCTCTACATCCTAGAAAACTTCTATATGCTGTTAGAGCTAGAATCAAGGAAAAACTATATTTTCAGATGCCCGTAACCAGAAGGCGTAAATGACATATTCAAATTTTGAAAGGAAAGGGAAGATAGACTCAAAGCAAATTGCAGGAACAGTTTTTAACGATAAATAAATGAGTAGAAATTAATGGATATTAGGAACCGTGGCTGAGTAATACAGCCTATAATATGGACTGTAATATGATCGGTGAAAGATGTTGTATCATAAAAAACTTCTACGAACTATTGGTTCTGTACCCAAGAAGAATCTATATTTTCACATGTACGTAATCTGAGGGCGTATTTGAAATATTCATATTTTTAAGGGAAAGTGAAAATTAGACTTGAAGCAATTGGCCGGAACAGTTTTCGGCGGAAAATAAACAAGTAAAAATTGACAAATATTAAAAGATTGGAGCTGAGTAATATAGCCTATAAATTTGAACCTGCCTTTGTCATATGATGAGAAAGAGTCATACGTATGATAAGAAAGTCATATGATGACAAAGAGTCATACGTATGCCTCCTACGTATTATTATAATTTTTTACCTCCCCCTCCCCTACCACACCACATGGACAGGGGGCCATTCGATCGGAAATTGAAAGTTTTTGTACCTTTTTGGCCAACGATGATTTTGATTGGATGGCAACCAGCCTCCGTCGTGCACCCTTTATCGCCTCTGAACATCCGCGTAAAGCTCACAATATCAAGACTAACCTTTGAGATCCCCAATTTGGTGAAAACAGTCGAAAGGTCTAAAAGTTTGACTTTGGGATCAACATGACCATTCAGCCCCAGAAGAAATCACCTTATATTACCCATTGTTCACAAATATGTGAACAAAAGGCTTTCAATTGTTGGATGGGGGGGGGGGGGAGCTTGTTATATTTTGCCTTTAATCCACCAAAAGTTTCCGGCCTTATAAGTCCTTACGGGACATAACGTATTCACGGTGAAGCAGCGATGTAAATCGAAAGAACCTAATTAACCAAGGTTATCAAAATAGCATATCTACAAAATCTCCAGAACAGCTTGGGGGAGGGGACAGAGGTAAAATGAAAGAAATTATATATATATCTAGGTTATCAAAATAGCCCATATGGAATTTCTCGGGAAAGACTTGTGGGGTTCGATTTGAAACTTCCAAAGTATTCGAGGGGAGGGGGCAAGGAGATTTTGAATTTCGTGTTTAGGAGGAGGAGATGAAATGGTTAAAAATTTGTCTTGGATCCGGCTAAAAGTTTTCGCACCATAAGCCCCAGCAGAATCTATTCACGATGAAGTAGTGAGATACATCCTGATACACTAGGGTAAAGGCACCGATGATTCGACAGTGCAATTTCGGAACCACTGTCGAAATTTTCCTTCAAAACAGGATAGCTCTGCTTAGCCGTGACTTAGAGCGCCATCTCTTGGAGCCGTCGTTATATTTCGACGGTGCGAAACGTGGACACTATATCCGGTACACCCAGGTAAGAAAAGAACATTCAATTTGGTCAGTTTCCTGTTTTCGACACGAAAGGAGCTCCCGACAATTTTTCAGGCATGTAATGTTCAAACTGTCATTACTTGGTTATTTATTGCAAGAAAAAGTTGGGATAAGCGCCAATGTGTCGAGATACATCTGATCTTCTCTGAAATGTAGCCACATTATCTTTTTCTTGATAAAATTAAATGAAAATGGCGACGGAAATTGCGTTGTCGAAACTAGGTTCCAAGTGTCGAAAATTCTTGTTCGATGTAGTGGAATACCAGGCGGACTAAAAATGTTCCTTCAGCCGCATTCAAGCGTAAATATCAGCTTTTATCAAGGGATTTATTTCTTTGGCGAATATCTTGTAGTAACCTTGTCGAAATTTTGGACAGACAGCAACAGGCCCTGTCGAAATATAGGTGACTTTGTCGAAACTTCACTGAACATGTAAAACAGATGAGAAATAATCGGTGTCTAAATTCCAGGATCCACTGACGAAACCATAGGCACCATAGCTGTCGAATTTACGGGTGCTTTCTGCGCAACGAGAGATTTTGATGATTATTATTTCTAATAATATTTCAGATGAAAGAACATTTAAACAAAAGGTTTTTTTTTAAACTTTGAAGTTTTACTTACAGACACTGGATTTTTCCATCATCTGAGGAACTGCCGCTTGGCCTCATACCATGCAGGGGCGTAAATTGCTATGGGGCGGGGGGGGCAGTTGCCCCCCAGACCTCGTTTTGCCCCCCCCAGACCTGATTTTGCCCCCCCCCCCAGATTTTTTTAGATTATACCCTTATTTATCCTTCATCCAAATAAAAAATACAAATTTTATCGAATACAAAATCTTATACGAAATGACGCGTAGGCCTATGTTTTGGACAAAACTAAGAATCTGCATATGAAAATAAAATCCACTAAATCAAATAAACTTCTTAAATTTCTTGAAATCCACTCCCGTTTTCCTAGACCCTATCCCTTCCGAAATGCTAGTGAAACAATTTTGTTATACTAAATTTGCTATACTAAATACTATTTGTATTTAATAAAGTGTATTAAAATTTGTTGTACCGATTTTGTTATACCAAATACTACATACTTGAAACGATTTTGTTAGTTGCATTACTTCTACTTTTTGCATAGGCTTTTACACTTTTATACATTAAATGAAGCTGAAGAAAAACAAAGAAACAAGAATATACGTGTCAAATACACCAAGTTCCGCCCACAAGTATTCCCCAAGTATTTAGATGGGTGTCGAATTGGGCTCCGACTAGCGTCGAAAACAGGTAACTTTTTTGTTGTGTCGAATTTGTAGGTGAAAATGCTCTAATTTCGGAAAATTGGAGTCTTGTACCCTTTCCAGACAAAACTTCAAACTTCTCATCAAACAGTTAGATTCCTAGATGTTTTTCCTACATACTGAAACCCTTTTCAAACCAAAAGTGTTTAAATTAAGACTTCTAGAGTAGAAAAACTGGTTTTTTACAAAAACTGTCGAATCATCGGTTCGACACCCAATACGGGTGTCGAATTAGGTTCCGACTTGCGTCGAAAACGCGTAACTTTTTTGTTGTGTCGAATTTGTAAGTGAAAATGCTCTAATTTCGGAAAATTGGAGTTTCGTACCCTTTCCAGACAAAACTTCAAACTTCTCATCAAACAGTTAGATTCCTAGATGTTTTTCCTACATACTGACACCCTTTTCAAACCGAAAGTCTTTAAATTAAGACTTCTAGAGTAGAAAAACTATTTTTTTACAAAAACTGTCGAATCATCGGTACCTTTACCCTATACACCTATGTATACATGTTAGCAAAATAGCACATCTGCGATAACTCAGGAACTGTCGGAAGCTCGAACTGAAACTTTCAGAGAGCTGGGGGGAGGGACTTAAAATTTTGTGTTTAGTGAGAGCGGATGAAGGGAACAAAACTATTTTGTTTTTATTTCGGCAAAAAAATTGCACTATAAGTCCCCCTGGAACTTACCAAGCCAAGGCTCTTTAATGAGATAGAGGCTACTACTCCCTCATTTAACCCCGCTCTTTACATTAGTATTCGTACAATAATGCTTCGAGAACTATAATCATCCCTGAAAAGTGCACCCATACAAGTATTTACTTGGAGGGATATCTGAAATATCAAAAATTAATCATAGGTTAATAGTTTCCATGGGTTTCATGGCGAGTTTCTCGAACGAACCTTTTGTATTGGGATGTCCTTCTTGGACACCGGAAGGAGGCGGACAATACCCCAGAAACCAATAAGACATCAAAAATACGTATGCGAATAGGATAATGAGAAATATACCCATTTAAATTTCCGTGAAAATAAAGCTTCTGGGAGCACTTCCCAGTGCTTTCTACATGAAATTATCGGCTTGCTCCACCCCAACCTTCAACATTTATCTGAAGGATCACGGAGATATATAACATTTTAGGGGCTTCAGACACACCCCTTCCTCCCCACCTAAACAAATTCTCACAGCTCCACCTCAATAATAGCTGTTGCACAGTTATACAACTCATTACAGAGTTTTATCGAGCCTCAAATTAATCAGTTTAGTCGAATGACATTTTAAAATAAATGTCTATATTAGTCATTTATTTTGTATGGACTACGCACATTTTATGAGTGAATTTACCAACAAATGCGCCACCACGTGGTATTACTGCCTCTGAAACTGGGAAGCTACATATATAATTTCCCGATAATCTTAAATCAACTGGCTATCTCAGAATGTTTGGCCCTCGTTGGGCAAAAACTGGAGAATTGCGCCAAAATATGACAGAACACCACTTTTCTCTGACACCCCCTTTTTCGCTATTTTAGAAGGGAAGTAGAACTTTCACTTTCTGTTCCAATGAACTTTCAACCGATATTCTAGAACTAATAGGTCGATACAATCACGTCTTGAAAAAAAACGAACAAATAAACACGCACCCGTGTCCATCCTGCTTGGAAAAATATTATAAAATTTCACACTTTGTAGACTGTGGCCTGAAACCTCTGCTAAAAAGGTTCTGCTGAATTTTTGTGGTGTACTGCCACCTGGGTGGCCGTTTCCTTTCTTGTTTTGGAAACTAGGTAAATATTCTGAGATTTGTAACTATTGGTGGGTAAACTTCAACTTCACGGATTTTACATACTCGAAATCGTCATTTAAAGTCAATTCTTTAAGAATTGGGTATCTGATTGACAAGAAACTCTCAGGAATCTGTCTCTAAGTAAAAAGCACCAAAGAAATTGTTAGCAGAATAGCTGATTCTACAAAAGATGCATGTAATTTATATTCTGTAGTATTGCAATTGCATGTGTTTTGCAGGGTTTAAGTCTTTTTCTTTTCGTTTAGTTTTGTAATCTACAACCAAAGAAACCTTAGAAAGCAATGCATACTCACTGAAATAGGATTTTTCATGGATTTTTGGACTTAACTCCTCTTACTCAAACTCTAAGGGGGGATTTGCAAAGATGTCCCTGTGAGGCTGGTGATGGATCCTTTTTACCTTCATTTTCGTTTTCTAAGACCTCAATAACCCAAAAAGAAGCCATCCTTTTCTACGTAATATTACGAAGTAAACTTTTTAACTTTTTGCCCCCTCCTTTTTACTTTAAGGGAAAATTTGACACTTTTTGTCTTGGGATAACAATGCTGATTTTGGATAAGTTAATAAGCCTATTTTTCTCTATTAAATGGTATTAAAATCATTTCTGTTGCAATTTATTCAAGGTCTAGCCGTATTTTGACTGTACTACATGTAGCTATTTCCCAAATATAGTTTTTGAAGTTAAGTTACATGTGTTCAAAGAAAATAAATAAAAACAAGAAAAAAAGAAGGGATATTACAAAAAACAGAAGGATCCAGTGAAAAAGATGAAGAAAATTTTTAAATCTTTTGTTGAAATCAGAAATAAAACCCAATTCTTTATTTTAGGTTTAGATAGGATTTGGAGGTACATGGAGTGATATAATAATAGCAATTTACTTGTAACCCACGTCATACAAAAATATATGGCACTTGTGGAGCAATTAAAAAAAATGAAACAAAACTAAACATCAACAGAAGCCTAAACATAAAAAAGAGATATCAACTAATGAAACATTAACAGCTAAAAAGATACCATAACAACAGTTATCACACAAATTAGCAACTTAGTCTTAAAAGTATTTGCAGATATTTAGTTATTTAACTATATGTATATGTACATATGAAACAAAGAAGAGAAAAAAAGAGGGTAATGTCAGCCAGTGGCACAATATAAAGAGAAAATAAGCAAACATTTCGACAAACTTGACTCTGTCAAGTTGGCCTCAGTGCTAAGAAAAAATAAAAAACGGAAAAAAATAATCACAGAAACAATTCAACCCCCCTCAACCTAAATTTCAAAAAACACATTTTTTTTCTCCCCCTAATTTTTCGAGAATTGACACCAATGGAAGAAGCCAAACCTATAAGGCAAGAAACAGCAGCCACAATAATAAAGACAAATATCAGCATGTATACATTTGAGAGTATGTCTGTGGCTGCAAAACCATCATTAAAAAATTACCACCAGTCTATTTGATAAGAATTAAATTGATACAACTAGAAACAACAAAAGATCACTGACATTAAATGAAAGATTTTCTTTAATTGTTGCATAATTACCTTTTTATGATTTGGCTAAAAATTAATAAGTCATAACAATCAAGTGTATTAACACCCTTAATTACTGTCAATTTTTATTGGATAAAATCCTATAAACTGGATCATCCAACTGAGAAATCAATGTAAAACTCAGATGCAATTAAAAAAATAGCATCCCTACACCCCCTCCAACATTGAATTAAAGGACTCCCAGGGAAATTTCAGAACCTACACCTGAAAAAAAAGTGATTTTAGCCCCTTCTTTACTTGAAAAATCCATGAGATCTATTCCTAAAATCTGAACTATGTCCACTTATATACACATGGTATTAAAGGTAATTATACTATTAGCATGTACTTACAACACATTTCTAATTTTATGGTTGTAGGGCCCAATTTTTTACCAACAACAATTGTTTGTTTCAAACTTTGGTTCTTTTGATGGTTTTTATCAGAAGATGTGGCTTCTTGAATTTTGGCTTCTACCAGCCCAGTAGTAGTAGCTTTTAGCTTCTTAAAAGTGGCATCTTCAGGATCTGCTGTCTCTTTTATGTCTTCCTCACCCTCAGACAAGCTTCTCTTCTGGGTTTGCTGGCTTTCTGAAAGTTTTGCAAAAAAATAAAGCCCAGATAGTCAGCCAGAAATGTCCAAATTATGTTTATTAAGTAATTAAAATTTTGCAACTGGAAACCCAGATGATAATCCACAGACCTTATATGAGGGGTCACCATAGTTGAAAACAGTGAAAATGAAACTTGCTCAGAATGCTGGACTGAGCTGAGGCAATGAATAGATACTATTTGGAAATAGATTGGAGACATTAGGCACCTCCTCCCCACCTATCCTGAAGAGAGAAGCTTCAATACTAAGCAGTGGACATGGGCTAGATTAAGACCCCATGTGAAAATGAAAAAAATATTGTTGGTATGTGTTAAGCCCATGGGCTTGTATTATATATACAAATCAGTAAATTTCTAGGTGGCCTTATAATTTAGCTAGGATGAAAGTGAAAACATCATGTGATGCCTTTTTTATGCTCTTTCATAATTCAATAATTGATTCTTTTGCAAATTGCATCTTGAGCCCTTAAATGGGCCCTGAAGGTATTTTATATGAATTATGAAAGAGCATAAAAAAGCATCAAATGAAGTTTTCACATTCATCCTAGCTAAATTATATGGCCCACTGCAAATTTACCATAAACTTTACCCTCCCCCCCCCCTAATGTGCAAATATATACCCTGAATTGTCAACAGGAAAGTTTTGAATTGCCAAATTCAGTGCTATTTTTGTTGATGGCATTTGAAAAACTTGAAACAATAGGATAACAGTTTGAAATGAAAATCAAGTATTTTGCAGGTTAGGTTAGGCTATAACTTCTTTGCATGGTTACCAAAATGAAATAGCCTACCTTTGGGGCCCCCTTAAGAGCTCAAGATGCAATTGGCAAAAGAAGCCAATAACTGAATTATGAAAGAGCATAAAAAAAGACATCAAATGATGTTTTCACTTTTGTCTAAGCTAAATTATAGGGCAACCTAGAAATTTACCAGCAAAGCTTTAAATTATCCAAACGGAAATTTACCTGCAAAGCTTTAAATTATCCAACCAGTAGCCCTATCATAAGCCTAGGAGCCAAGCTGGACATAAGGAAACATGTTAAGAAAACAATTCTTACTCCATAATGTGCAGAATAATCATAGCTTACATATTTTTTTTCAGGAGGGGGGGGGGATTTAACCTTATTTTAGCAGTTTTTATAAGAAATTCATGAATTTTTTAGGGTATTTATTTAGCCTTATGTCACCTGATAAGGAGACATGTTAAGAAAACAATTCTTACTTTAAAATATGTATAATGATCCTAGTTCTTATATTATCCAAGGGGAGAACCTTTATCATCAAGTCTTTCCTCTAAAAATCCTTCTTTTTCCAGCTTAAGAGAAAATGTTTCCTAAAATCACCAAGTTTTTGATTCAATGCTTAAAGTACCAAGGACACCAAAATGATAACATATTTAGCCCTCTTAATCTATTTGAGGTCTACTCATACCTGAAAATCCGGGTTTCCTACGAGTTTTTGTTTAACTGCTTTAAGCATTTTTAGTTAAAATAAATTCGCAAAACAGTGTTGTCAATAATAAAACAATGATATACTGCGGAAATGAAAAATATTAGCGGAAACTATTTCCTGTGAATCTGACAGTGTTTTTCATTTGTGAATAATTCAAATTTACAAAATCTGTTGATTGTTATATATATTAGTGAAAATACATTTTGTGAAAAACTTTGACTTCAAGTTCAGAAAGTGACTATTCTGATGTGTCAGAAAATATTTTTGGTGATGACCAAGCACTAGATGGTATGCAAGATACCATTTCAGGATATTTGTTCCAGCCTCTTGTGACACCTAATGTAGCTTCTCTTGCTGTCCAAGATCATAGCGCAATTCCCGAGGAACCGAGAAGTTCATTTGGAGATTCATTATCATGGTAAGCAATAGAATAAAAAAATGCTTCATTTTATGTAGATTAGCCTATGCCTAGCCTATAGAAATGTAGGTAACCAAGGCCTATTTCACAATTAGGTTCATTAGCTTACAAAGGAAAGGCTATAGTTTTAGAACATATTTATATTAGTTTTGTGCTATCACCCTTTATAAAGAAACACTACAAGATTCTTTAGACTAGGCTAAAAGAGATAAATTTTTGAAAGCCTAGACTAGGCTTTCAAAAGAGATAAATTTTCTGATTAGCCTAACCTCATATTAAGATGGTCTAGCCTAAAAAATAGACACAAATATAGTCACAATTTGATTGTGAATCTATATATAGCTAAATTTATCAAGACCCCCTCCTGGTAAATATCTACCAAATCATATTATTGAGTTAGGAATAAAGTGAATGGCCTACACCATTTGATGCCTTTTTTTATGCTGATTACAAATATAATAAGCATTTCTATTGGAAATGAATTTCAGCCCCCCCTATATATACCTAACCTAACCCTGAATTGGCATATATAGGGGGGGGGGGGCTGAAATTCATTTCCAATAGAAATTTACCCCTCCTCTATTTTTGGTACATAGCCTAGACTGCAGTTTTCAACAAAATTTAGCTTTTCAGCACAATTCAATAACGAGTATTTTTCATGCTCTTTTATAATTAAATACTCACTTGACAGGGACTATTAATTTTTGTATTCTTAATGAATGTATTCTATATAAAATCCTCCCCTTCCATTGCACCTGTAAGATTTTGAGATTGCCCTATTTTTAGGACTAGAAACTCAGCCTGATTGTTGCTCTAAGCAGGCTCTGGGTAAACCTATCCCTCTAAACATTCCTTCTGAATGTTTTAAATTATATTTGTAAATCTTACTACCCAGAGTTCTTAAAGGAACAATCAGTCAATTGGTAGCATGTTAAACTGAGGCAGTAGTTCAAATTGGTACTCAAAATTCTGTGACAACTAAATTTTATTAGTAAATTTAATAAAAGATGAGAAACGTTGTAAT